>JANUWG010000725.1:0-10683 GCA_025175695.1 Eugenia klotzschiana
GAAATCTCATTTGTGGAACATCTGATACGTGTGCTTTAAACCTCATGAATTGTTGATGTTATGTTTTGATTGCAATGCATACATTCTATTGGGTAAGATATCCATTCATTGGGTATTAGCTCACTGTTGTGGAATTGTGGTTTTCAGACTGTAAGGAATCCTCGCATTAGCCCCATTGCTCCTACCTTGTGTTATGGGGTTTCTCGAGAGTGTGTCTCGTTTGGGAGGACCATGTGGATAGTGACCACCCTGAAGTGAAGTTCAAGAAATTAATTAGTACTCTAGCTGTTGAAGTAGGTTTGGCCACCGCCCTAATTTTGGACCGTTTCGTGGCATTGTACGTGGTGGGGGATGACGACTTTCTCTTGGGACCACTCCCTATGGTTCCAAACGAGGACGGTAGCGGTAATTCTGGGGGCGGATAGGCCTAGTTGGAAGTAGTGAAATAGGGAGTTGGGATTAGAGTTTTGTGGAATTTTGGGTTGTACAGTGAAGTAGAGGTGAGGTCGACTGACGATAAATTTTGATGTAAGATATCGATCAGTCATAGTGGTTGTCTTTTGAGTCTCGCTTCCTAGTTATTAGCCCATAAGTTTGAAGGAAATAGTATATAACTTTTGCAAATATGTGAAATGAAACGAGAAGTTGAAATCTGACTGTTGCTGGTTTCTGATTGACGATTGTCAGAAAAGATTATAGTTCAACCCTCAAAAGCCATAACCTTCATTAGGCGTATCTGTCAAATTGTCAGGGTGTTGTTTTGATACGTACTTATCTTATATGGTCATCTATTTGTGTTTAACTAAGCTCTCGCATGTGCCATATTACTATGAGTAATAAAAGATTAAAGCAAAGAGCAAGGTTTAGTAAGCCTTAAGGTGTGGCGAACTGGGACATCATAGCAAGCACACAAGATATATAGTGGTTCAGCTTTATCTCTAAGCCTACATCTACTCTTAAGACTGATAGCCACAACTTGGGCTAGAATTCACTAGTAATCTTCAAGATAAGTTACAAACAGCAAGCACCACCTTTCCAATAGATCACCCTATCAAGACTCACATACTGCTCTCACTATTGTACACCTAATCTTTCACAAGATTAGAATATAGAAAGATCACCAGAGAAGATTTTTTGGGAGAACAAAGAAACAGTGAGAGAAAGCTAGCTCCCATCAAGTATTTCGGTTCTCCATTATGCTCTCTCTAATATTTTGACCTTGATGGTCTTTCATTTTATAGACAACTTCATTCTTCCCATTGGAGGGGCTTGAGAAGTCCAACTAGCCCTTAGAGATCTATTGGAACTGCTGCAGTTACTGTTTTTGACACTGTTCTAAAACTATAGCTCTGACACTTTTCTGAAAATGCTGCTCTGACACTATTCTGAAAAAGCTAACAGATAGCAATAGCTATATTCTATCTGATAGACTTCCTAATCTTTCTTTGTAGATCTTTCACCCAACAACTGCTAAATTTTTCTTCCCAATGAAACATCCGCACATGCTCATTGTCCAAACATCACCAAGATTCAATATCGATATAAACATTGTCACAGCTAATCTTTTGGTCCGTTGGTGCTATTTGTAGAAAAACCATGGGAAAGACTAATAAGCCAATGATCCTCTTGAGTATCTCAACATCCAAAGATGTCACCTTGATGATAGATTTAAAATAATTATGAACACATCGCGAAAGAATGGCGTCACATGGAGGGTCAGGTGCATGAAGACATGCGGCCGTAGGGGAGCAGATGCATGAAGACATTCGCCCACGGAGGGGCTCATCAAATGCAATTGCGCGTGTAGGCGCACTCGAGCTCTGATCTTGTACCTACATGTTCTTATTGAAAAGCTCTACGTTGTGGTATATTTTTTATACATGTTTGAAGCTTTTGAAAGTACAAAAATGCATATGGATCCCTAAGTACGCTTATATTTTAAGGTATTTTTTGCATTTTTACCTATATTTCCTTATGATTTTGGACATACGGAACCTAGCTTACATGTAAGTGATGACATATAGATAAAGTATTGCATGGTTCATAGTTAACATGTATAAGAGGCTTATAATTTTAGTTCAAAGCAAACTCTAACAATAATAAGAGATTTATCTTGTATTTCGCATTTTATGCTAATTGATGCCTGAATTACTTCTATATGGATCCACATCATGCTACGTTTTTGTGGTCATAATAGAATGTGATCATTGGATCATTTGTCTTGATTATCTTTTCTAGTGGGAGTTCGTAGGTTTGTAGAATTCAAAGGAATTCTCAACTAGAACTTATATTTTGCGTGAATTGAACTAAATGCATTATAGTGAGACAATCGGAACACAAAAGCTGATTGGAAACATAGTAAATTTTTGTTTTGGTGTCTTTTGTTGAATTATCATTTATTGAGGTTGCTCTTTGCTGCAAAATAAAAATGTGTGTTCTTGTGAAAATGTGGTAGTATTAATCCTGTGCTTATTCTGTCAATAAAGAATTGTCATTGACTATGACTTCGGCATCTAAGACCAATGCCGCTGACCTCAACAAGGGTGAGAAACTAAATGATGACAATCATGATATTTTGCACCGAAAGGTTCAGTACATCCTCGAAGAACAAGAGGTTTTTGGAAACCCTTAATCACACCATGGATAAGCTTGAGCATGGAACTTCTACTCAGCACAGAAAAGATCAAGAAGCTTATCAAGCTTAAATAATAATAAAAAAATTAGCATTGCTAGCATCACATTGATGAGTTGTATGCATGATGATCTCATGTGTGAGTTTGAAGGTTTCAATAATGCTCAAGAAATTTGGGTTGCCCTGAAAGGTTTGCTAATAAAGTGAGAAGGCTCACCAAGTGTCAAACGAGATACATGAGCTCAAGACAGCAGGTCATACTCTGACTGATGAACAGCAAGTTCAGGTAGTTATCAAGTCTCTTTCTGGTAGTAAGAGCATATGAAGATCAACATGACACATAATGAGAATATCATAACATTTGATGATATAGCACGTCATTTGGAGTTAGAGGATGAGCGCTTAGAGGCTCCTAAATCTTTTACATATGCTTATGTTGCTGAATTTAATTCGCATAAAGCTTCGGGCTTCAAGCGCAATAGGAACTATAAATTTAAAAACAACGAGAAGGAGACTAGTCGAGCACCCAAGAGAGTGAAAACCATCCTACGCAAGAAGCATGATGGGAAGAAGGACAAGGCTTAGATAAAATGCTATAATTGTGACAAGATGGGTGACTTTGCTCGTGAATGAATTGAGCTGAAAAAAGTAGCAAATTACTCTGTTACTTTAAACAATGCTTTGGCCTCTTGCATTGTAATCTTGCTGAATTACATTCTATGTGAATTGTATACTTAGGGGAAACATATTATGTAACTAGAGACCAAGGAGCATTAGTGGAGCATCATCAAATACTACCCGGAGATAGATGAATATATGTTGGAAATAACTCTAGAATTGAGGTGAAAGGTATCGGTACTTGTAAATTGAACTTACGTTGTGGTTGGAATCGATTTCTACATGATGTCCTCTATGCTCTTGATGTTCTACAGAACTTGGTCTTTGTATTTGTCTTTCTAAGCTTACGTTATATTCTCAATTTTCATGATGATTATGTTGATATAAAGTTTGGAATAGTTGATTATAGTCCTGACTATATACTGAATGGTTTTATGTTTTGAGACATTGACGTTGTTGTGTTTAATATCAAAGCCGATAGTTGTTTTTCCTTTAATTCCATCTTCCAATAATGTGAATATAGATGGCATGTTGACTGGGTCACATTGGATTAGAAAGAATGAAAAGATTAGCTAGAGAAGGCCTTTTAGGGTCATTTCTGTATGTGAATATTGTCTAGCAGGAAAAACAACTAGAAAATCATTTGGTAAAAGGAACCATGGCTAATTTTCCATTGCAACTTGTACATTATGACATTTGTGGTCCATTGAATGTGAGGACAAGGCATAGAGCCTCATATTTAATCACATGTATAGATAACTTCACAGACTCTAGTCATATTTTTTGTTTTTCCGATCTCTCTTAAGTCATAAGTATTGGATTGTCTTAGAAAATATATGAGTTTGGTAGAAAATCAGTAAAACAAATAATAAAGATATTAAAAACCGATCGCAGATGTGAGTATCTATATGGTCATTTTAAGTCTATTTGTCATGAAAAGGGTATTATAAGAAATTTGACTATTCTTTATACCTAGCAACAAAATGGGGTTGCTAAGAGAAAGAATAGAACCATATTGAAAATGGTTAAATCTATGATGGCACATGCAAATCTATCTATCTCATTCTAGGAAATGCGTTATTATTTGCCGCCTATTTATTTAATTGTGTACCCTCTAAGTTAGTCATTTCCATTGCTCATGAATTATGGTCTAGTAAAAAATCAAATTTAAGCAATCTGCAACCTTAGAGGTGTGTAGGATATGTTCACAACTATTTCCATAAATGGATAATTAGATCCTTGAGGGAATAAAAGTATCTTCATCAGATACTCTTAATACTCCAAAGGATATGTGTTCATAGGTAAACAAGCTAATGAAAGCGTGATTGAAATGGAGTCACAAGATGTCATGTTCTTGGAGAACATTTTTTCAAGTAGAGGTGGATTGATAAGGATTTCCATTTATATGAGATGGAAGATCCTGATAACACATCCACTAATATTGATCAAGGAAAGTAATGATTTACCACAACATATTGGACTAGGAGTGTTGCATCGTCTAGTGAATTAAGGAGTTCAGTTACGTACCAATAATCAAACAAGCACTCCCCGTCTTTGTTTTGAGATCGAAGGGGAAGCGTTTATGATTGCTACACAAGATGATGTAGAGCCTCAAACAATTGAATAGACTCTCACATCCCCTAACAAAGAAGAATGAAGAAATGCTTTGGAAGATGAACTGGAGTTTATGATAGCAAACCATGTCTAGAACTTGGTTGATCTTCCACCTGGATGCAAGGCTACTAGAAATAAATGGATTTTCGAGATCAAGCGTAGGGCGGATGAATCTGTTAAAAAGTATAAGGCTCGCCTTGTAGCGAAAGGCTACTATTGAAAAGTATAAGTCTCGCCTTGTAGCAAAAGGCTATACTCAATAAAAGATCATAGACTATAGGGAAACCTTTTATCACATGTCGTAAGGTTACCTCTTTATGCCTTTTTGTAGCTATATTCACAAATTTGTACATAGAATTACATTAAATGGATGTAAAGGCAGCACTTCTCAATGGAGAACTAGATGAGAAAATCTACATGAAGCAACTGGTAAGTTTCATAGCTAAAGGTCAGAAGTGAAAAGTTTGCAAACTTCAATATTTGATATATGGACTTAAATAGTCATCTGGATAGTGATACCTTCATTTTCATCGAGACTTAACTTCTTTTAGGTTTCGATAATTGAAGACGATCACTATGTGTATGTCAAATAGTCTGAGGATAAATTTGTGATTTTATCACTCTACGTGGATGATATTCTGTTAGTTGGAAGTGATAAGGGTTTGGTTATCACCATAAAGGAATGATTGTCCTTTTATTTTCAAAATGGACATGGAAAAAACTACTTTTCTATTGGGAGTTAAAATAGAAAGTGATCATTCAAAGGAACCTTCTTGCTCTATCTCGAGTCTTATATTAAAAAGATTCTTAAATGTTACAATATGTAGCATTGTAATTCCAATGATACCCTTATCATACAAGGTGAATGTCTAAGCTCTAAGATGTGTTCTAAGACTCTAGCAGAAAAGAAAGAAATGGAAATTGTTCCTTACTCTAGTGTAATTGAGAGTTTCGTATATATTATGATGTGTAGTCGACTTGACATTTGTGATGACGTTAGGTTAGTAAGTCGTTACCAGTCAAATCCTAGTCAAACACATTGAAAGCAGTTTGAAAGGAAAATGCGGACTATCGATTCCGATATTAACTGAGTAATTTATGCTTGATTGGTTACTCGGATACTAATTAGGGAGGAAACTTGGATGAGTGTAAATTGACATCTAGTTATGCACTCTTGTTTAATAAAGGTGCAATTTCTTGGAGTAGCAAGAAACAGACATGCACAGCTCCATGTACGATGGAGGCTAAATTTATTGCATGCTCTGCTGCAGTGCAAGAAGCAATAAGGCTAAGAAGTTTTTGAAAAACTAAGCCATTGTCATTGATATTCCAAGACTAGTGATAGTTGATTATGATAGTCAAACACATATTGCCTATGTGAAAGATTCTAAGTATCATGGTACAACGAAGCGCATTGACATAAAGGATAAATTCATTAGAGATATAATGAGACTAGCATAAACACACATATATTGCTAAAACATATGTCACCAGGCAATAATTGGCTTACTCACATGTGGTATTGCCTCAAAGCGCTATAGCAAGCGAGTTGAGATAAGCTGGTATGTACAAAAGATGCTAGAAAAGCAAATTCGGTACATAATATATTTACGTCGCCTTGATTGGAATCAAGATGAGGTCTATGATTAATATGTGATAAGACCGAACATAATAATCTCACCATCATGTATGCTTGATGGAAGCCGGATGCGAGAACATAATTGGGCGCCATTGAGAGCGAGCTGATACAGCACTTGAGCTAAATATATGTACGTGAGAAGCATGTGACTATGTTTAGACAAAGATCCATATAGTAAATATGTTTTGATAAATGATATACGCTCTTATGGAAAGAGAAATCCGTTATAACATGTAATTCATACTACATGTGCTATATACGGCTGATAAGGAAGATGAGTATAATTATCCCTATTCACTCATCATGTGAGTCCTTGAGGTAATTTATAAATTGATTATCTCATTTTGTGCCCTATGTTACTTCTGACTGTGTTCTCAAAATGATGGATCAATGTTGCTGCTTTAGCATGTTACCGACGATCATGAAATTAATATGGCTTTATGGACGTGTCTATGAAAGCAGTTGTTCTGAAATGGAGAGAAACATGAGTGCGAAAGAAGACTATTGTTGTTTTACATCTACCACATGTATTTACTGATCGACCAAGTATATCGTCTTTTTGTGGGTACTGATATAATTGTAAATACCTAGTGAGTTAAGAATAGTCAAGTATAACCTTTAGGGGATAGGCATACTTGGACTGATGTAACAAAATATGTCTAGAGTACTGTGAGATAGCGTTTTTCCTTTTGGGATTGTAACTATTATGTATTCCTAACAGGTGCATAACCGAGCTCTCAAGTGCATGTGTACTCACTGGTTGCACGACATATTTGCCAGTATGAATTGCTTTTAAAGTAGATGATGTTGAATGCCTTACATACTTGATAGAGGATTATCAAGCCCATCATGTCCGAGCGGGAGATGTTATATTTACGCACATGATGGAGTATATCAATAAAAAGGTGCGATAGTGATGTATCATTTGAGAGGCCCATGAAGAAGTGATTTTGAATGGCATTCTTCTTCTCTATCCCTCTCTCAAGAGCGCACAAAACAAACAAAAGGCAATCCATCAAGACTTTGGGAATCGATCGGCATTTACATTGTGAAACATGAATAATTTCACTGTGATTATATCCGAACCACGTGGATTGAAGACTCAATCAAGGACGCGTCGGTGATTCAACGAAGTTTTTGGGTAATTCCACAATCAAACGTCAATATAGGTTTGTAGAATTTTTCGACGTTAAATTCCAACAGTTTCGTTTAAAGAAGAGTAGGTTATCAACAAAAAAACTCTCTTTCGTACACGTAGGTTATCAACAAACTAACTAATAAAAGAAGAACCGACAAAAAAAACTCTCTTTCGTACACGTAGGTTATCAACAAAATAAACAATTTCTGCATGTATATCATCCAGATTGGAGGTAGACATGATATGAAGGACTCTCAGATTAGTTTGGAGCTTGTTGTGTGGCCGATATTTTTATCGACAGTAAGAAGAGTTTTTGCTAAAAATGTTGTAGGGTTCGGAAGCGCCGCGCAATTGCTGACTAGGGACACGTTCTTCTCGGGTCCAATAATGAGTCGACGCCGGTCCGCCGGATTAGAATAAAAGCTAATAAGACATTCGATTTTTTCTCTTCTTCCTAGCATTCTTTTCTCATGAATTCATTGACTCTTGGGGATAAATCACTTGCTCAGAATCGGAGCACGTCACGATGTTCACTGACCGACCAAAAACGTGCGGTCGCAAATTGCGTCGCAGGGATCAGATGGCGTGGCTTCATTACGTGCAATCATCGTTCACGGCTTCAATAGGGAGAAAAAGGTCCTGTTTGGACGATCTTCGCTTTGACCAAGATTTTTCATTTGATAGGGGAGAAGATTGGTGGGCCATTGCGACTATATATACTTTAAAGCTGATGATGAAGCATCAAATCCTGCGAAATTGGACTAATAAAAATGAAATTCTCGGATCAAAATGGAGAATCTTCGCAATTAAAAGTAAGTGTTAAATCTTGGAATGGTGCCATTAGTATCGGAGATCGCAGATTAATCTTTTGATTCTTGACTGTCAGTGGGGGGCTTAGAATAGGAGGTTTCTAACGATATTTTGATCCCATGAAAAATAGGAAAGGTTGGAATCCCGTGATGACTATATGAAAGTTGATATTTCGAACAACAGGAATCTCTTTAATTAGTATGAGATATCCACTAATTTTCGAATTTTTTTTTTTTGCTTATTATTGAGGGGCACTTCTATGGTAGATCGAATGTACCATACAACACCGCGATGTGCGTCATAATTAAGTATAAATACACCATAAGAGAAAGTAAGATTACTTAATAAGGGTGCGTCGTTTTGTTGTAAATAGATATAACAAAAAGTCATGAAAAAAGAGGTGATGCTATGTTTTGTTATACCTTAAGATTTTCATCCATGTCTTCATCTTCTTCCTTTTGTTGTGTTGTAAAGTTCAGGTCTGACAGTAGCACCTACTAATATTAGTTTAAACAGGTAGCGCAAAGAAAGAAATTAGAATCTAAAAATCCAAGCAAATTATTAACATACTTCTCGAGTTTGATCCCGTAAAGGAAATCTCATCCAAATAATATTCTAGTTTAAGTTTTTTTCTAGTTTTAGTATGGTTTCTAAAAAGGGTTTCCTCTTTGGCATTCGAATATAATGCATCTAAGAAATGGATTACATACTAGAGTAAAAAAGATGAGTGTTAAGGGTTTTCTCGGTGAGTTTTCTGATTGAGTTCTATATTGGGATATAGCATTTGCTTTTGGGTGTAATCTAAGAAGAGAAACACTTGATCAATTCAAGGATTGTAAATTCCGTGAATTTCTTCCTGGGTGACTCTTCCTGTGGCATAGGTGTCAACCCTATTTGCTCTCCCCATGTATGTCTTAGAATTAAGTAATTTGACAACTAGTTTTGCTGTGGTTATCTTTATAGATTTAGGAAGGACACTCGAATCTCTTTAAATCAACGTCAACTGCCTTTTTCCTATTCAAGTTTTAGCCTATGGCAAATTCCAAATGGTGGAATCAGGAATGTACTTGGCTAACAAAAGCGAAACAAATGTTGTGCATCGGTCTATTTTTTATTTACTCTTACGGGTCCCATCCTTTCTGTACTTATGCAATTGTTATTCACAAGATGATATCGCTGAAAATTTATGCCGTGAATAAAGTGCAAAGTGCATGAACCGATTAAAAGAGTCGTTAAAACATCTCTCACATAACAGAAAATTTGTTAAATGCTTATCAATGCTTGTTTTGAGGACCGTAATTCATGACTTCTCATTCCTTCGGAAACCATCAAAATATGATAGAAAGAGATCACTTGTGGAGAGTCGTGCTTGCATGAACAACGTATACTGTATTTTTCTTTTTTTAAATTGAAATGTGTACACGTCGTTGCATACATAGAGTTGCGTGTGAGAACAAATTATTATGAAGACATGCACCCTGATACACATATATAGATAGAAATCTAATAGAAATACTAAATCAAGTACTTCGAATAATTTTCGGATATACTAATTTATACGTTATATGGCACCTCTTTCACACATTTTACATGGATGGCGGTTTGGATTGCGTAAGGTAAGACCAAGAATCTCTCTCTCTCCGCCCAAATTGAGAGAGAATAAGAATGAGAGCTGCCACTGGGGAGTGATAAAATCAGCAGTAGTTGGAGATATTTGAGGGAATGCGAGTACCAGTCTCAGAGATTCGGGTCTTCTCTCTCGGTCTCTAGTCTATAATCTCACCACCACTTTTTCAAGGTAACCTCTTCATCTTCTTCCAATCTCTCTCTCTCTCTCTCTCTCTCTCTCTCTCTAGGGATGAAGTTTTTCTCGGAATGTGCTTAGAAAACTGTCAGAGAAATTTCTGGGTTCACAGCATTCTTCTTCTCTAGTACAAGTTCTTGAAAATCATATTCCCAGAAAGGAAGAAAATCCACAATTTCCTTGGCAAGATTTTGTCTTCACGCTCTCCACCTTCCTTGCATTTCCACGGGATTCCCCTTTTGACCGCTGAGAATTTCCATTTACCCCAGGCGCGACGGATTGCAGTGGCATTCATTTGACAGCCTTTCTTTTCTTTCTCCTTTTCTCTGGGAATCAAGATTAGGGTATCTATCGAGAAAATATTGGGGAGAAGATGAAAGTGGGGGTGATTGGGGGCGGCGTGAGCGGCCTCGTGGCGGCGTACGAGG
>JANUWG010000726.1:0-10683 GCA_025175695.1 Eugenia klotzschiana
AAACATGACGACGACTGGGTGGTTGAGTTGCCTTGCGCGTGGGGATTCTTTTAGGTGCCTTTATGAAAAAGCTTTCGCATGCGCACTGTTCATGAACAATTTTCTCAAAAAGTTCAAATTGTCGAGAGACGAAGTAGTTCTCCTAATGCTTTGATGCGAATGGAACCGCATCGACTAAACAATTGGAGAGCAGCAGCATAGTGATGGAAGAAGCATGCAATTAAACAAAAGGAGAAATTTTGGCAGTTAAACTTGCAGCCGAGCTCTCAGATGATCTTAAGTGGCTTAACGATATCTGCAGAAGTTTAAGTGTTATAAAATGGATTCACCTTGGCAATCAAGAATAGTATTTGCACAATAGTTGGCTTTTGGTAATAAATATGGATAATCTCGTTCCGTCTCTCCTTCTCTCCCTCGATTGTGCTATTTGTGACAAAGAAGCTGGCTCGAGTAGCTTGATTATTGATTCTCTGTTTTTGATAAATGGAAGTTTTTTGTGAACTTTCGGATGAGTCCTGGTTCCTAGTTCTACAGTGGATTTTTACATAATATTGAAGTTGCATTGTACCGGTGGTACTTCGTTTTATGTCTCTCATAACCAACAAAGACACACAAGTTCACTGAAGCACAAGATGGCACAAATTTAGATATGCGGCCTGTTATTTCCAAATATGTTCTGCCACTCTTCAGTCATATGATAGGATCTGCCTCTCTCCTTATAAAGTGCCATGACCTTTTGTCGACATTATTCCTGAATTTTTGGTCTATGGTCAAGTCATTGCCGAGGGGCTATCTTATCAGAAGCTCACTTTGCTGGTTCTATGGATAAGGCGGAAGCACAGCATCCTTGGCTTGGCATTTAAGTGCTTGGGGCTCGGTCCCATGCTAGAGCTTTGCTAAGTTAAAAGTGTCTCACCTTGAGAACATAATTTTTGCTAATCCCTGGCCGTTTTCATCGTGTTGTTGAGTGTCAAACTAGTTTTTGGATTACACTTGTAAGATAATTTTAAGCAGTGCATATTTACATCACAGTATGTTTGGAAATGTTAATGTAGAATCACTCTATAAGCAAAAAGCTGTTTGACTCCTTTGTTTGGAAATGTTAATGTAGAATCACTTTATAAGCATAAAGCTGTTTGACTCCTTTGAACTTCTTAAGACGGACTGTGAATCCTATGCCCTTGCTCCTTGCTTCATCTGATAAGATTGCATTTGTTAACTGTTGATTTTATTCTTTCCCAGCATCCACTATCTGTCAAGCAGCCTGAACTGCCGGCCTCTATGACTTTTTGAATAATTTGATGAAGATTGCATCCATAAACTTTTTCCTTTTTCCCAGCATCTATTTACTGTTTCTTTTTTACTTCGTTTCCTTCTTTCTATGAATAGTTGATACTGCATTTTCTGCTTATTTTAGTTAGTAATACTCTCATTTCCATATTCTTGGTTTTAGACCTCGTTTCTCAAGCGAAATGGTAAATCTTCGGTCTCTGTTTTCACCAAGACACATGTTAATGCTTTCCGTTGCACTTAATGTGAGCTTAGTGCTCAAAATTATTCGACAAAGAAAGAATAAAAGAGAGAAAGTAAGCAGAATTTCCATGGAAAAGCCAAAAGATGCTCAGATTGCTGAAAGGTCCGAAACTGAAGAAGCCAGTTCCATTCAAAACATGCACCCAACACCTTCACCATTGGCTGTAAATGGGGGAGATGCAGATGACGGGAGAAATGTGATCAATCTTGACCAGTAAGCCTAAACTATTCTTTTTCTAGACATACTGAGATGTGCCAGTCATAAGATCCGTCAATGCTTAATACATAACTCTGCAAACCGCTCTTAACATTTAATGTATTGGGTCCCGTTAACTAGTGTTCTAGGGGCACTTGTTAAGCATTTTTTATAAGAAAATATTCGATTCTCAAAGCACAAATTGCAAGTATTGGGAGAAAAGTCTGTGCTTTGGACTGTCCTCGTTTAGTTGCTTAACATGTGTAACAAAATCCTGATAAAGTATGTGCTTAGCATGTTCTTGACGTGTTATATATAAGGTCATTCCATTTATGGCTTCTTTACAGAATTATATTGATAAAAATTGAAATTGAATGCAGCGCTGATCCTATGAAAAATGAAACAGGTTGGCAACAAATGGGTGCCCAAAACCACAACAACGATCTCTTTTGTTGCAAATCGACACAGAGTCATAGCAACAATTCATGGCATCATATCAATGAGAGTTGGTGATATATCTATGAGCACAAAAAATTATCACACAGATAGGATTGCCACTTCAAAAGACCCAAACAGATGAATAAGCGTGTGAAAACAGCTGAAATGAAATGAGTGTATGCTGAATGTTGTGAGTTGCAGGTATGGCAATAATAGGATTCATGAGAATGACTTAGGTATGGAGAATAGAGTAAACAAAGTGCCTTGAAAAGCTGCAAAGGAAAACTTAGATACAAGGTAGTGACCTTGGTAATCTAATTTCTGCCTGCTTGGAATTGACAAGGAAAATTTCCTTGCTAACTCCAAGTAACGGCTTCCACTCCATGTTTTGAATAGAGAGAAATAATTCTGAAATTGCTAGTTAGGGCCTGGGATTGTGATTTGTCACCCATTTGTTGCCATCTGACATGTCATTTAGTGTGTTGTAGGGTCGCCATGCATGCCGTCAAGCAACTGATATAAGCATGGTGTTGAGCATAGTATGAGTGTCATATCAATCATAATGATATTTAGAAGATGAAGATAACTGGATGATTATCTCCAACATATCCTCTTCTGAAAAGAAATTAGAGTATGTGTAAAGTGTATGCTGGTAAGATGGCGAAAGATTGTGCGGGAATAAGTACTTTTGTCATGTGACAACATGGGATAAAACTGTTTGAAAATAGAATTGGAGTGTCGTTCATGCATCATGAGGTATGCTAGTTTGATATATGATGTAAGCCCTGAGATATATCTTACTTGAATACAGATGCCACTGTGGGATACAAATTTTGCATCCATTCTTCATACTTGCTCATGTAAGGAAATCTTATTAGGATTACCATGACCTTCTTGCCTGACTGTAGTTATAAAAAAAAAGAAAAGAAGAAGAACTGGATAAGACTAATAATGTCAGGCCTATCTTTTCTTTTGTTAATCTGACGGACAAGATGATAGGCAATTAGGAGGCAGAAATATCAACAAGGTAGAATAATTTTTTGGACCAAAAATTTACCGCTTGTCACAAATTGATAGCCTTTGCCATAGAGCTCTTGCATCATTCCTCTTCTAGTTGTCTTTGTTCTATGTCCTCATAAGTTAAAAAGGCAAGCCATTTTTTGTGGACATTAATATAAAAGCACATGCCACGGGTCTGATGGTTCTAAGTTCAACATTCCTTCATGCAGCGGTGATCCTACAATGTATGAGAGATATTGGCAAGAAATGGGGGACAAAACCACAATGGTGATACCAGGCTGGCAGTTCACCAGTTACTTCTCAGACGCCGGGAACCTCTGCTGGTTTTTGGAGCCTGAGCTTGCCAAGGAGATTGCTCGGCTCCATAAAGTGGTTGGTAATGCAATAACAGAGGGTCATCACATTGTGGTTGGAACAGGTTCTTCACAGCTGTTTCAAGCTGCTTTATATGCTTTCACAGCAGATGATGCATCTGAACCCTTTAGCGTCGTGTCCGCGGCTCCATATTACTCAGTAAGTGTCACATCAGTAGTTTATGATAAAGAATCATTTACCCAAAGATATAAATTGAAGCCATTTCTAAGTACAATATGTTCTTTGCAAAATTATTGCACAATGTGTGTAAAGTTTATTTGATACGTGAGTGATTGTGATAGTAAAAGTGATGTTCTTGACATTATTATTGGCCGTAGTGGCTTGATTTCTGATCAATGCCCATAAGTTCATAAAATTTAGTCTGTTAGTTTTCATAGTATGCAATTATACTTTTTGAAATACACTCCGTGTTGCCTATTATTCAAATGCCAATACTTGCAGTCATACCCAGCCGCAACTGACTGCCTGAAGTCAGGTCTGTATAAATGGGGTGGGGATGCATGCAACTTCACCGAGACAGGCCCCTACATTGAGCTGGTCACTTCTCCAAATAATCCAGATGGCTTTGTCAGGCAGTCAGTGGTCAATCGAAGTGGGGGAATATTGGTGCATGACCTTGCTTACTACTGGCCACAATATACTCCCATAACATCGGCTGCAGATTATGAGCTGATGTTGTTCACTGTCTCAAAATCAACAGGCCATGCTGGGATGCGCATCGGGTAAGATAATCATTATGTGCGACAATATCTTCAATTAATTTTTTTATTGGTTATATACTCAAGATCTCCCGAATGTGGCAATCCCCATCTTGTCTGCACTGGTAATTAGTCACAGCCCTGCGGTTCCTGAGGTTGGCTTCAAGGAATTGCTTTTTGATGTTGAATCAAACACAAAACCTCTTGCTTCATTAGATGGAAGTCCCAAGCACTTTACACAAGGGTTTCACAATATCTTCAAGCAATTTATTGTTCAACTTCAAAATTAGTTTTGTATAGTCATTAACGTACACTGGGCATGATTGTCACCATCAGTATCGTCATGTCGAGTTCCTCTTTGGTCCAGTACAACTGCAGCTATACAGTACTTAATCAGCACAAAACAGCCTAACTGTGACAATTAGTGGAATTCCATATTCTCAAATTATCAGAAAGATTCTCTGCTAAAAGCTGCTTTTGCAATTGGGGAGTAGTTGTTCACTCTACATATGACAGAAAGTAATCTAACAGAATGGAGCTAGACCGATGGTTTAACACTAGGTACTTGGTCATACTTTAAACTCACAAAGTGTGCTATTTACCTGGAGCTTCCACACTTTCAACAGCTGAGGAAGTGGAAAATGCATGTAGGCGAACACCGAGCAAGATGTCTAGGCCTTTTTGTCTCTCTCTAATTATACCAATTTTGACATTTTGCAGTTGGGCCCTTGTCAAGGATCAATCAATTGCCAAGAAGATGGTCAAATACATAGAGCTCAGCACCATAGGCGTGTCCAAGGATTCACAGCTTCGGGCAGCAAAGGTGATGAAAGTTGTTTCTGATAGCTGTGGAACATCAACCAGACCCAGAGAAAACTTCTTTGGGTATTGCCACCACCTCATGGCAGAGAGGTGGAAGCTACTGAGAGAGGCAGTGAAACAAAGCGGAATCTTCAGTCTGCCTGAATTTGAACCGGGGTTCTGCAACTTTTTCCAGTGTCTCTTCGAGCCTCTACCAGGTACAAAGAATGTTGAAGCTGTAATGGGAGTCACCGTGCCATTTATAATGAATTCTTGGTATATTTTCTTGTGGCTTGATATCCTATGCCCCCTGTGCAGCTTTTGCATGGTTGAAAGGTGAAGGTCGTATAGAAGATTGTGAAAACTTTCTTAAAAGCCATAACATCTGGACGAGGAGCGGGAGGCATTTTGGGGTTAGCCCTTCATATGTCCGAGTAAGCATGTTGGATCGTGATAGAACTTTTGTTTGTTTCGTGCAAAGGTTATCGCAGATCCATCTGGGATAATTATTAGTAGGAGCAAAATCTTTTGTACATCAAATTGCTCAACCCCAGGTCTGTAGCTAGGATTCTTGTCCATTTATTCCAATTTTATTTTGATCCCCTTGTGCCAAGTACGAGAGGGCAGTGACTATTTGATTTATCCCTAAAACCCATCCTAGGTGTGCAATACTATCGGTACCAAGATCCATCTGTGCTAGTTCTGAGTATGGGCAACCACTCATGTACACTAGATCCATCTGCATTCTGAGGAAACTTGAATCAAATCCATTGTACATGCAAGCTTGTTTCTTTCTGGAATATCTTTGGTTCAATCAAATGAAGGGATGAACTCCATGTTGTGGATAGTGGTATCACTGGGCCATTCACAAATCAAAGTGTTCTCTGACTTGTGCATATTTTACCTTTAGCCCTTCTCATCCAGATCTGACATTCTCTAGCATGCTGGTTTTGAGAATTGTTGCGCAACGTATTTGGATGGAGAGACATTCTAATATATCTGCAAATCCCGTGAGAAAACCTCCCTTGCTACTCGAACACAAAGGGGACGGGGGAAATCATCATGGCACATTGAATCCTGTACCGCATCTCGTCATGTGATCTTATTGGCAGTTTAATTATCCGTCAGGTGTAACCATTAGCCCCCACGGAACTCATGAAAGCCAAGCTGTGTAAAACCTCATAGTTTTGCTGAAATGGGCACCAAGCGTGAGTCGACAAGGGCCTTTAGAGCCGATTCCTGGCCGTTGCCTGGAGTGCTCTTGTTCATCTTGCGTTCATCAACCCGCTGAAGACTCGGTCATTCCCTCCATGTGGTGCTTCTCACTCCATTGAGGACGTTAAAATGTGGGATGGTTCCTGAACGATTTCTCTCATTCCTGGTCTGTTGACAGCATCATCATTCAGACATAGCCTGGCTAAATCCGCAATCTGTGAGACAATCGCAAGAAATACCAGGAACATCAGTTTATCGTTTGTTTTTTTGGGCTTGGCGGCGGGAAAACCAGATCGAATCTTCAGTTTGTCTCCTGTTACTTTATCAATTTTAAGCTCTTTGAACGGATAAAATGCACAGAGAACAGTTTCGTATCTAATAAATGTTACTCATTTGGTGTTCTAAGATACAGAGCAATCGGTACATATTGATGGACCTGTCATGATATGGTAAACATGCTAATCGCTTCAGAACTCATCACATGGACATGGAACACAATAGGTCAAGCATACTGATGCAATTCCACTGACCTTAAAAGCCTCCTCAGATGGGTAATTCCCTCTCTCAAGTTACAATCTATGATTGCTTCCAAAGCATTTTGTGGTTCCTGGCCTTGGAAAATCGTTGTCATCTGAAAAAGGCAAAGTAGGCGCTGAATCCGGAGATGGGATGTCGGAAACAATTTCATGCGAGTAGTTTCCTCGTATGGCAACCGTTTCTGACTAAGGATATATGCCCCTTATATTTGATTTCCCGCAATAGTAGTTTTTTGTGTCCTTACAGTTCACAGTAATGGAGAGATTCGAAGGCGGTATGCCATACATTAGGTATGGAAATTGGAAAGTGCATGTAGCTTGCACTCTCCCATGATGGCTGCACACAAAACCAGTTCAGATCACAAAATGCTGACTTACAGTTGATACTAGGGTCCTAAGCCTAGTTGGATCCCTGTCATCAAGAGCGAGTGTGCGCTGGCCAGTTACTATTTCTGCTAAAACCACTCCAAAAGCATAAACATCTCCTTTCGATGTCATTTGCAGCTCGCGGATGGACCTGCAGGGAAGCAAGTAAGCTGCAAATTCACATCTGAAATGAAATGCATGGTGTCCAAAAGAGTTTGCACCATCAGTGAGCATGTTTCCTCTGTTTCCCTTGTCATAGGAAAAGAGCAAAGCACTTACTCAGGAGGAATATAACAAGGTGTGCCGACGACACGTGTAGCGAATTCTTCTTGTTCATTCGATCGTTCCACCGGTCTTGCCAGTCCAAAATCAGCTACCTGCCAACACAGCCTTCAGCTATTAAATCAATGTCAGACTAGGAGTTAGTTATCCTAGTAGCTAAAGGCAAAGGCAGAAAGCCTGGAGAGAGTTTGATGGGAGTTTGATGGAAGCAGTGCTATATTTGCTCTTGCCGTCCAGGAGTGAGGTTGGTGACCTGCAAGAATTATGAATTGAGTACCTTTGACAATTTTTCTTTCTCCAGGCAGAGAAAGGAGGTAGATCTACTACTATTGTAACCTTTCAGCAGAGGATCATGAAGGTGGTCGTTAAGTGAACCATGTGGAACGTACTCATATACCAAGTATAAATGGTTGTCACTGCTTGAATATCCAAGAAGCCCCACCTACAGAGCCAGAGAGATCAGTGAGATAGTAGCATGAACCTTTGCTCTTTCTCAATCGCCGTTTTGCACGAGACATCTAAATCATTAGCAAACTTTTCTTTTTCTTTGGCCAGTAGATGCTTACCACATTAATGTGATGTATCTTGCACAAGGCTTTAAGCTCTGCAAAGAACTCCCTCGACCGGCTGGATTTCATCTTCTTAACATCAACTTCCTGCAATTGAGACAACACATGTTCGGTCTTAGGATAGGAAAGCAGATCATTGTTCTGGATTGAGCTCAAAAGAAAAAGGTGGCGAAAAGAAAAATCCTGACATGTATATCATTGCCAGTCTCCTAATATGCCAAAATACACTCCCATACCCTCCCTCTCCAATTCTCTGAGCGTCATCGAAGTCCTTTGTAGCCTCTTACATATCCTACAAACTGTACATAACTGGTTTAACTGATTCAAATTTCACATCTTGGGACAAGAATAATAGCTTCATGTGAGTGTATCAGTTGCTATCCATGCCTTCACTTGCCTTTCCTTAGACAAACTCATGAAAGTATCACTCTTCACTGGTCAGAGAAATAAAATTAAAGTGGCTCTCTGAGGAAAGACAAGCCTCTCAGTTTCTTCAGCATGCATATGAGCCTCATCCTTTCCTGTTTAAATCAAAATTCTATCCCTACTGCCTTATCATGTCCAGTAAATCTCACTTGTACACAGGTCATCATGAGAAATTCCCAATTTTTCGGTCACCTAACTGACCTTCAAAGTCCTTTTTGTGGAAGAGTTGTTTCGGTTGGGTAGTCCTCTGGGCATCTGAGCTCTTAGTCGTCGCCTCGAAATCTACTTGTCCGCCTTTGTCCCTTCTGTTTCTCCTTTGATATAACAAAATCAGTATGCTATCGACACTGCAGTTACCACTGACAGGATCATCGCTATCTCAATCCCCTTCTTCATTTTCCCTAGCACATGATAACAAATCAACACTTTGTTATAAAACGAGCCATTCTTCGATGAGGAACCAATCAGCACGTAAACAAAATGCACATTTGAGCCTAGAGCTGTCTCATGATCAATCCTTTTAAAACTCTTGAAGTATAGATACAATGAATATTCAGGCGCACCTTTAGCCGGATCCTAATCTTTTCCACCAGGTCAGTATCTTTCTGATCTTATAAAATCTGTCTGCGACAAGTGCATCTTCTCTCTTAGCAATACATCAAACTGCTACATGTGTTTAAAGAAAGTACAGAAGAAAGGGACATGCCCTTGGGTTTGACTTCTGTTCAGGCACATTGTGGAAGGCCAAGGATGTCAAGGGAGTGAGCCTGAGCACAAATGTCCAGGTTCTTGATTCCAAATTAGTCAGAATTCGCAGCGATTTGATGCCACGGAACGTGATTAGACGGTCCAAAATCAGAGGTGGAGGTCTAATTCTACTCGGTAATCTGATTCTGAGGTAGCGGCAAGCGCTCCGTTCCATGAACATCTTTTTCCATCCGCGTCGCCTTCTCTCGAAGATGATTTTATGGATATGTGTCTTCATCGCCATGTCTTTTAGCAGTGTGGAAGCTAGCCGTGTCTTGATGTTCATGGAAGTTTATAGGCAAAATGAGACTTTCTCAGCCTAATTTATTGCCGTAAATTGCTAACAAGGGCGGCTAATCTTAATATCAAAGCTGTAGTCTTCCGGCGTCGTATGTGTCATGCAATTTTACTTTGGGCCCCGCAAAGCTGGCCGTACCGTGAGATAGAATATGTAACGGTGCTTTTATAGCCACAAATCTGATGTTATGCTAGTGGGATTCATTTGAGCAACCGGAGCCTGAGGACAAAATTTCCTAAATTAATTGTAAAAAAAATGGCCCAAATGTTTGCAAAATCACAAAAGCTGACCTTTAAAAGAATAATAAAACTGAGAACCTTAGCATTCAACACAATAATGAGAAAAATTTAGCATTTCATATTTATCGTATGTGATTATTTTTCTTTTATGCGTTAATATGATTTAACAATGACGATATCTCATTGGGAATTCTAATCTTACGTTTATTAAGTAGAATAATATTTCTTTTAAAGAAAGCCACTTCAATGGAAACCGAATGAACAAGTCATCCGGTTTTCCAGGAATTGCTTTTGTGGTCTTGACCATCATTCTTCATAAAATTGAGGAAAAATTCCAAAAAATGGCTTCAAGTGCCTTGATTTTCTTAAATAATGACTTGGAGTACTCTTTTTATTTCAAAGAAGGTCATGACATTTTCATCTTTTTACTTTTTTCATTTTCAATTTCCTTTTTTTTTCTCTTCCTCCTCGCTGGTTGCCATCATCGGCATCTTCTTCTTTTCTTGAACCTTCAGACTTCCCTGAACCGTCACTCCATTGTACCCCCTCGCTCCTATTTATAAACACGACCATTGCCGGCCTACCCCTTCGCCAGAAGCCATCGAATTACGGTCGTGCGTCGACTGAGTGGCCGCCAGTGAGCACCCTTTTCGCGGTGGCTCTGAACGGGTAGTTCGAGCTCACGAAGCTGTCCACCAAGTGCAGGTAGGCCTTGGGATCATGACACATGGCGACGTTGATCCCACTGAGGTACAGCGAGTCCAGCTGCTAAGCCTTAGCTCCCTCCCCACCTCAGCATACTCCCACTATGTGTCGTTGGGAAATTACATTTAATTTTGAAGGAAATAAAACTATCATACTTTGTGGAAAAGATTTTGTTTCATACTTTGAGGATTCACTATAAATATATCGCTATGCCATGGCTATATACTGATGGAACCAGG
>JANUWG010000727.1:0-10678 GCA_025175695.1 Eugenia klotzschiana
CAGAACAAAGAAGCTACTTTTTTTTTTACTTCTTGTTTCTGTTTCAGGAAATTTTTGTTGTCGAGAATAAAAAATCAATTTAAATTTCCAAACGGGTTTATGTTTCTTTTTCTGTTCTGGGGAACAAAAGAACAGAAGAATTGAGGATCGGAAATGTTATTGAACGCGCCCTTGGTAGCCGGTAATTCTATACAATAGTAATGTTTCTCGGCGATTAGCCAAATTAGAAAATGGAATCCGTCGAGATTCTCACGATCTAGTGATCCGACATTTGATTTCTTATTATGTAATGGACTATATAATTGTACCGGATAACGAAGTAACAACTTAGATGGATTATAAAATACGTAAACTACCCCCGCTTCGAGCCCATGCAAATAATTGTCCTCAAACTCCTAAACCTCGAATAAGATATATCTATGCGCGCTTGATCAAATGGATACAAGACGCGTCACATGATAAGCATAGAGTATTACCATTAAGCCGTTAATTCATAGCCTATCATATAGTTAACAATTTGCTACAAATAAGCAACCTCGCGCAAAACTGACAATTACGTTTTGAAAAAATATCTTTTAAATCGTTCATTTTTCGTAAAATAATTGGAACCTAAAGTATAACTATTTGCTCATCGGACAAATATGAAAAGACCTTTTGAATGTTAGGGGAGAAAAAAAAAGCCCAACCCATCATCTGTGGGCCGAAAGGAAATAACCTTTCAACCTTCTCCAAATAAATAAATAAATAAAATGACACCCCTTACAATATTAGCCTGTCAAAATAGCCACACGTCATCCACGTCATCATGTGTGGCTCACTATACTGCCATGCACAGCGAGCCACGCTAGCCAACCGCAAAAACCACGTCATTTTTCTATAAAAAAATTTCGTTTGATTCATAAAACATAAGTTATTTAAAAAAATATTTTCAATGTGGACAATACTCTATGTGTAGATGTTTTGTGGACAATGAAATTTTTATTCGGTCATTCATTTTTCTGAACTATATAAGCGCTCATATTTAGGAAAATATTTTTCAAGTTGTTCATATTTCGTGAAATAAACGGAAGGTGTATAACCAAATTCACTTTAGAAACCAAAAACAACATTGTTTTTTGGTTGTTATTGAGGTAGTTTGTTGTGCACGCCAGCATGGTAAGCTACATAGGGCGATGTGTATGGGAATCCAATGGTAAGAGTGGTCGAAACTTGTAATAGATGTAATTCGGTGAAAGGTTAGGGTGCGCATGACAATACTTCTGAAGTAGAATTTCTGTTTCAAAAATGCTTCTATGACAGAAATCCGTTTGATAACGTCACTTCTAAAGCAGAAATCTGTTTGGTTTAGTAAATTCTTTTTATTTATTTATTTCTGGAGCAATTTTTTTTTACTTCAAAAGTAATTTTGGAGCCACTTGAAGAAGTACAAAAAAAAAATTTAATTTTCTTCAGGAGTAGAAAAATCAAGTTCTGACTAGAAGTTGATTTCTAAGGTAGAAGTCTTGCCATGCACGCCCTTAGCCTTTCTTCATAAGTTTAAAAGGTAGTGTTATTTTTGTCCAATATGCAAAAAAAATTAGCTTTTTTTTTTTTTGAATTTGACCAGATTTCACGAGATAAAAAATGCGAGATCAGATATAACACATCCTTTTTTTTTTTGGCAATTGACTGGATATGAGCTGTTGGTTAATCTAGGGAGTGACCATAGCTAAGTGGTTGCATAAGCAAGGTAACCAAGGCACGCGATACAACTAGTCGATCAAAATGAAAGGTTCTTTTCCTTCACCAATTTAAGCTCTGCAAAAGATGACATGATTATCATATGTATAGTGTGATTGGTCGATCGCGTTAGATCAGCCGTGTGATCAATGTCTGTTGTTGAGAAACAATGGGATGGTGAATGTAGCAAGAGGTTTCAAAAAAAAAAAAAAGACTTGTATATTTCAATATATACTCCATGTTGGAAAAATATCGTCGAAAATAGGATAAAAAAATGGAATCAGATTTTGAGGTGTGAAAACATTCTTTCTAAAGATTTATTTGTCTCACAACATTACTAATGATTTCTAGCAAATATCTTTCAAGATACAATAAAGCCTCGGTGAGAATGGCAGATATCAATTCTGATAATTCTTCAGGATCTCTCTAGAAAACAATTGGAAAGAGTGGTTGTATTATCTTTTGAGAGAAAAAAGAAACGAAAATGGAAGATGAAGTTATAAATTGAACATATACATTTAGTAATTTTTAGAGAAAATATTTGATCAAACATGACCTTTCAAGGCTAAGGAATTACGTCCGAGTGGACAAAAACTTTCAAGGGTTAAGAAGTTATGTCCGAATAGATACAATTTGAACATACCTCTTTAAAAGTTGTAAGAGCCTTTTGTGAATAGTCGCACTATTTCAATAGACTATAATGCTAATTGTTGATTAGTGCCAAATCTAGTTCACGTGCAAACTCATATTTTTTTTGACGTGGGACAAGGCACCTCTTAGTTTATTTTTACAAACAAACAACCAACACTCCATCTATTAGAATTTCAGCAAACAAATCTTTGTGGATTAGTAGAAGCAAGCTATGTTGCACCGACACGCTCCCGTAGTAATTTTTTGCGTGTCGGTGTCCGACACGCGATCAACACGTGTTCGAGGTTCCGACACGAAGTCAGCACCAGGGGCACGCTGGGACTCGCGAGTCCCGGGAGGCAAATTTGGAAAATGACAAATTTTTTAGGGAAAAAATTGTGAGTACCATGAAAAATCTGAAAAGCCCCAAAATGTAACCTAATTCTTGCCGCTCGATTCTCCCCGTCGTTTCTTCTACCTCTCGGCTGTCGCTCTCGGTTTCTCTCTCTCGCACCTCTGTCTCTCTCTCGGCGGCTCGACCCACTCTCACCACGACGCCAGTCGCCGGTCGCCTGGGCTCGCGGCCTCGCCAGTTGCCACCTCATCAGTTGCCTCGCCGGTCGCCTCGTCAATCGCCTCGCTGCGCCAATCGCCTCGCTGACGCCTCCAAAAAGCAGAACTGCGCATCAGCCATCAGCTTTGTGACTTTGTCACGTCAAATCTGTTTTGAGCAAGTCAAAACTCAAAAGTGCAGGGTCTTCATCCGAGTCGGGCAGGGCTGTGAAGCAGGGGGAATTACTTAGCTTGCATCGTTGCAGGTACTGTTTGACATTAATTTTTCACTGCTTAGGGTCATAGATATTAAAAAAAAAAACCGATTGTAGAGAAATATCCCCTATGTTCTTTATCATGATATTATCATTGAAATCATAAAAATAATAGTTTATTATGTGTATATAAAATATATAATACATAACATGTCCTAAAGTGTCAAAATTTTATATTTTTTTAGAATTCACGTGTACGCATCGTATCGCGTCGCGTGTCAATGCAACGTAGAAAGCAAGCATATAAAATTTGGGCATTTAAAAAAAAAGAAAGGAGCACCCGATAAAGATTGGACAAAATTTCCAAAAAGCCCCTATCTCTACTCAACATCCCCACTTCCTCGTCGGGCCACACTCCACGGTTCCCCACTTCCACTCCGACCACCGGACGATCGGAACAAGAACGACGCTGCGACTGGTAAGCCTCTCTCTGAGTAACCTGGATCTGGTTTTGCGAATCAGAAGTTCGAAAGATCATTTTTTTTTGGCGTCGAATCTCCAAAACATGAGCCTTGAAGTGAATTTGATTCTGTCGTTTCGCTTCTCTCGAATCAAAAGAGCTAAAAATGCTCCTCACCCCTTTGACGCATGTACCCTTTGTATTGGTTTCGGCGAGAAATGGTGAAAGGGGATGATCCCTCTAAGGCCGTAGTTTGAAATAGCTTAACATGGAGATATAGAACAAAGGCAGCCACTTCCCAGTTTTCTAGCATCAGTTCCAATGCTGTTTGCTTGAATCCGAAACCCAATTCTGAAAAAAGGGGGTTCTTTTTATCTTTGACGTGGGGGCAGCGATGGCAACGGTTAGGAACTTGAAAATCAAGACGGGCACTTGCAAGCGCGTCGTTAAGGAGCTGCATTCTTATGAGAAGGAGGTCGAGGGAGAAGCCGCGAAGACGGTGGAGATGAAGGAGAAAGGGGCTGACCCCTATGACCTTAAGCAACAGGTATTTGAAACCATTTACTTGTGTTCGCTGAACTCTGTGGTTTTTTTATCATGATTCGTGGTTGTCGGGGCTGTCTCTTTGATGTTTGTCGAGATTGTGACTGTTTCGAGATTTAAGTAGGAATGCCACGATTAGAACTTGTGGGTACAGGGTTCGTAAATAGGTGATTTGTAGTGCATGGAAGCACGTTGTGTAGTGTGCTTATCGCTTATTGAGCTTCGACATAAATGTGCTCCAATAGACTGGTGAGGTGGTGACGTGAATATCTTTCAAGATGTTGATATGATGAGTTAAGATCAGCCTTGATCATGGTCGGAAGTTTCTACCACAATGGCTTGGTATGTATGTGTATTGACTTATTAACTTCTGTTACTAAACCCATTCTGAATCCTTGACTTTAGCTGAAAGTTTTGATTTTCTCGGTTTTATGTATTAGTAGTGATATACATTTGCCACTAGTAAATCTTTTTATGCTAAGATTGGGTTGCACGTTCTCATTCTTCTCGTTTCATCCAAGAAAAAGATTTTGTTCTCTGTGGATCAATGTTGCTGTAAGAATGTCCCATGGTTCAGCATTTGGAAAAAAAAAAGAAAAAGAGGCTGCTTCCCCACGAAGTCTCTTTCTGTTCTCTATAAAAAAAAAATCATGGAAAGAGCTCCTCAGGTTTTTCCGAATATACCATGGTTGATTTGGTTGTTTCGTTAACTTCTCCTTTATTATGTCACATGCAGTATGAAGCTCCTGTTTGAGTTCTGAGATTTGATGCAGTGGGTTTCAATTTTGTGAAGTTTCGCTGGGTTAATGGCAATCCTGTCATCTAAAGAAGGATTTGAACTGAAAACTTGGTTTTAGCCAAAAAGCCAAGAATGGTGTAGGATTTTAGTTCAAAGCCAAGAGTGCTCATTGGCTTGAGGCATCTTTGTCGGGGCTCTATTTGTAGATTTAGTGATTACAACCTCTAATTCGAATATATAAGCATTAGGGTGTTCCCTTTCTGTTTGGAAATAAGTATTTCACCAGCAATGTATGAAATGAAGCTTATTTGACCAAAATTTATATCAGTCACTAAACTCTCATTCTTGCTCTTAATTTGGTAATCTCATTGCTAGAAGACAGCCATGTGCGTCTTTGAAACGTGTTAATTAAATTCTTATACTAGTTATCTTAAATATCTAAATCTAAGCTTTTTGAAGAGTCGACACTCATAATTCTATAAAATTATTGTAGGCTTTAAGTTTACCTTGCCTCTTTGACAGCCTCATTTACCAGCTTCGTGAAATTATAGCTTACTTGGGCTTCTTTTGAGGTGAACTGTTTGAGATACAGTAGAAGCACAAGGATGAGGTAGTTCTTCCACATGAGTTATGGCTCGATGTCCCATTATTGTGGTCCAAGATTGAACTTCAAACTTTCAGATGATAGTTTTGCCCAGATGCCATAGAGGCAAAATATCAGCACCAATGGCTTTCCCTGCCAAAATAGTCATTTAAAATGGTGGACACCTTTTTTTTGTGATCGATGTAATTGGCAATGCGCTTGTTACTGAATTTTGTTGGTATTATATTGACTACAAATTATTAAACACTATAGAACGTGAAACCTGGTATATTCAAGTTTTCAGAAGTTCAAAATCTTCACTTAGGTACAAGCCCGTGTTACTTAGCTCAGTCATAATGAAACAGCTTGAGTAAGTTTTGAGGCTGGCCATGTTTTGCCCTCGATGATTCTTCAGTGTCTTGAACAACAAAAATTACTCATTAGGAAACACACAGCTTTTCCTCTCTTGTGGTGTAATCTAAGAGATTGATGACAGCAATGAGTGTATAAAAAAGACTTTTCATCATGATTAAGATCTCAGGAGTGCTATGGATATTTTTTTTTTGTCATTTCTGAATCACCCTGTCATTTTTCTGGTCTTTATCTTCCTTAAACTTGCTTCATTATAGCTCTTGTCATCTTCCCTTTTTGGATACGGACTGCAATAGCAAGAGATTGGCAAGAAAGATTGTTCCATCTGCACAATCATCTTAGCATTACTCTTTGGTCGAGAATCATGACTAATGCAGCCTTTATCATATGTTCGTCGTTCAAGCAGAAAACAACAAATGCAGTCTAAAACAATTAACTCAGCCACAGGACAACGAGATACTGGTGGATGACATCTAGAATAGAAAATTCAGGTCATGACATGGCCATGCTAGCATTTGTAATTTCCCTAGTCGCATATGGAATCTGAAGCACAAAGCAAAGTTTAGCAGAGTATTTAACTACCATCTGAAACAGTAACTTTGAAAATACACAAGTATCCCTCCATGCTTGAGTTCAACATAAATTCTTCTAGTTTCTCAAGGTTTCGTAACGGCATGCTTGAGTCCAACTTAATTTCTCCTAGTTTCTCAAGGATTTCTGGTGGCTCTAATACTTAAAGTTCACATCTTATCTCTCATTATATACTTAAAGGAGCTTAAAAAACATTTAAATGTCTGACTGTTACCAAGTCCAGCTATATGGATAATAGTGCTACCAGGTTGTCAGTTAACTAAATTGGGTTCAGTATTTGCAGGCAATAACCATAGAATCATGGGGCTGGTCCCTAATTGGCAGCAACAGAGCTGCCATCTGAATTTTGGTATTCACCTAGTAGACAGAAACTGTGTATCCTTACCTGCTTCGACTAGAGAAAAAAGGATCTATGCTCCTGCCTTTGCAGTGTGCTAGAATGTAATACTGAAAAAAGATTGAATTCTTCTGCTCTTACATGGGATGATAGTTATAGTGCTGGATGTACATGTTGTGACTGAAAACGGTTTTTGGAGAATCGTTCCTTTTGATTTGATTTTGAGTTTTGTGTACTTCTCATAATTGTTCCCATTAATTGAGTTGGCCTAAAAGTTGCAGCTTTTCAGAAGCAACTCGAGTAGAACAAATGGATGGTGAGAATAATAATTGCCAGTATGAACACATCCTGTTTGTTTGCTTTAACAATCATCAGTTTGGTGACCATGGGCCTTAAAAAACTGTTCTTGTTTGATGATTCTGATTTATGTCATCTTCAGCCCGAGGAATAAGCTCTATATGTACCCGTGTTTTGTTCGTATTGTGGAAATGCCCAGTGTCTAATTTATCATCTCTGATTTCATCCTCCCCTGTAGGAAAACGTACTTGCCGAATCAAGGATGATGATCCCGGACTGTCGCAAACGCTTGGAGGCTTCGCTAGCTGATTTAAAGGCCACTTTGGTATGGTATCATTTTTTTTTCCCTAAGTTCTGAATCACATATCTTTCGGCTGGCACACAGAATCACTGTCCAAAGAATGTAATGTTCAATTTCAGGCCGAAATGGAGGAGTCAAATCAGAAGGAAGGCGTTGAAATTGAGGAAGCTCGGAGCACTATAGCAGATGTCGAACGCTTTTTTCAGAGCACTGAGGATTAGTAACTGATGGAGGCAACTCACTCTAATTACATATACCCAGTAATTTTTATGGAACATGATATGTGTCGACTTAATTCTGGAACTAGTACGCTCCACTGCTTTACTGGGTTTTCAAACAGTGAAGTTTTAATGTGAGATCTAGGCTGTTATTTGCTGTGCACACCTCCTTGTGGTTGAGAGCTTCACTTCTGCAGTGTGCTCTGTTCGTCTTCTCTATTGATGCATTAACGAGCTTGAATGTTGCTTGCTTCTGGAAAAATGATCTTTGGTAATTTTACAGGCTTCATTAGAGGTAATCAGCCAAGTAGGCTACAGTTGGCGATGTTGAATGAAAACTTCCTTTGTGCTAGTCGATGTAACGAAGAGACTGCGAGGGAAAAGCCAAAACTTAAAAGTCTCTTCTTGTGGATTTTACTTTGATGAACAAGCCGCCTTAACTGACATTTGCGGCATCCGGTTTTTCTAGTTTCGACGTCGAGTTTTGACGCTTGAAAAGTGCAGGAAAAAGTTGACATACTGGATGTATTGGTTTGGCTTTCCTTGACCGGAAACTTCTCCTACCAGTCCTCAGAGGAATTATTTCTTTGTTTGATTTTGTTTTGTTTTCCTAGGGAACGCTGCGATTTTCTTCACTGCGTCTCTTGGTCGCATCCGAAACTAAGACGGGAAACGCGTCATGTACGACGAACAGTTGGAAAATAAACAATGCCCGGTTGACGCCGCTGTCCATCCCGTGGCTTTTTCGCTCCATCGATGATGAGTCTTGAACTGAAGCTCCGGAATTCGGGGCAAGGCTGGGCTAGAACAACGGACAGGCACTTGATTCAAGTCTTGATGCTGGAGTCTTGTCTTGAGCAAAGGCCGCTTTTGGTAAAACTGAAGATTAAGTGCTGACGATGTTTTAAGTGCTGAAAACAGGAATAGAAAGTTGGTTGATGACAATACAGAGCAGAATATCATTAACCTCTTGCCAAGCATTGGAAAATTGCCATTATCGATATGTTTGGCAAGATTGCGATTGCCGAAAGTCATTTTTCTAACGTGCGAATTAAGTAATTTCTTCCTTTGTTTACCAGATCAAGTAGATTTCTGAATTAACCTATCAATCGAGTCCACAAGTTCATATTATAGAGTGCTAAGGCTATGTCCATAATCATCATCATCATCATCATCAAGCACAAGGGAAATGTTCTAAAAAGCCAGCCGAGCCTGGGGAACCATTCTAAATCCCTACATTATCTCAAAGCATAGTCTAAACAAAGTAGAAACATCTTGATGATGTGAAGATGTCAAAAGATCACCCTCTAAAGATCAGTCCTGCCCCATTTAGAAAATACACAGAGTAACACATTGCTGAAATTTCATTAGTTCACATTTGTCACTGGCTTTGTTGGTAGCGATCATTCCGGTTGGCCACACGAAACAATATAAGCGACTGGTATTCAAGTTTAGAAAAGCAAGAAAGTATGTACATCATCAGGGCAACTGTTAGACAGTCACAAGACACAACAACAGAAGAACCGAAGCCAGCCCATGTTCACGTAAAATTCATCAGTCAGAGTCTTTTCTTCTCCTACCATGAATGCCGTGTCTGAGATGCTCTCCTCATCTTCCTCCGGAAAGGCCTGCAAGCTTCGATGCTAAGATCGACAGCGGCCGCGAGCGCCATGAAAATGGCCGCATCTTCCACACACGTCACATGCCGCATTGCTAATTGCACCAACGGCTTGCTGTTCTTTCCTTCCCCTCGGACTTTACAACACATAACGAACCCACCGACGACAGGGCTCAGTCCGCCGAAGTCGCCACTGCTTCTCGGGCTTGGTATCGGGGTCTGCCCAGATGCTCTCATCTGCCTATCTGTGTCTATGAAAAACTCCCCGCCCTTTTCAGCATTTATGTTGATCTCAGACACAAGCAATTCTCCTCCTTCTTGCCCTTCTGAGAGAAGCCGGAACCGGCAGCAAATAGAGTCTCTCATTCCACGTTCACGCCATCCTTCAAGCTTTCCCCAGGGCTGCCAGCTCTCAGGCCTACAGGGATCAGGCCGGACGATCAGCCAAGCACCCGGGTTAGATTTCGCTACCCAGTCACAACCTGTCGAGGGCACAAAAGGAGTAGTTATGAAGGCTGCAGCCACAGCCGAGCCAGACAAATCGTGTATCTTCACCTTCCATCCCTTTCTCTCTCTTCTTTCGGTCTCTTGATCTGAACCGTCGACAGCTGACCAGTAAGTGCTCAACGGGTCAACCTGGGGGACCCTATGATTAATGACAGAATTTTCAGGTGGTCTGACACAGCTAAAAGCAAATGTCATCAATGAATCAGTGACCCAGGATATGACTCGATTAAGACCAAAATTCACTTATAAAATTTTGTTTGCAGAGAAATAAGATGCTTTTCTACACATTGATGATTCTGTGTGCATTTGCATCATATATCAATGAATCCAGAACTTCACTTCATTCAACTATATTCTTTCACAATCTCTCCTAAATTTCTTGCACACAAACTTGATTTATCTCTTCAAGCATTAAGAAGGAGAGTATGGTAATGAATTATTGCTCATTAAGGAATTCAAAGATAAATTATGTACTTCATATCACCTGTCTTGGCTGAACTTGCAACTAAAAATAGGTTGTTTGATGGATCCTTGAAGCTGAACTATTTGAGGGCTCAGTCTGGTCACGTCCTCAAACTGGAAGACGTATCTAGGATCAGGATCTAGCTTCACTCTCAAGTGAAGTTCCGCTACAGGTTGTCCGCTATCCAGCTTACTCTTGCCGATACCTATCCACCCATTGAAAAGGATCACAGGTTTTCCTTCGCCCCAATCAGGACTCACCTCCAACTTAAACGTCCCTAGTTGCTGTCTTTTGTTGCCAACACCGCAGTGGGATCCCTTCCTTCCTGTGAATACAGAAATCTCGAGATATGCCTGAGAGCTATAGAAACAGCTGGGTGCAGTTAAGGCTTTCAGATCAGATTTTTCGAGATAAAAGCTCGAAGCAATGCTCTGAGAATCCGGGGTAGCTTCGGGGGTGGACACCAAGGGGATTGTTAGTGGCTGTGCAGGGAAACCTCGGAGGCGAATCTCGCACACACATGAAGAAGAGAA
>JANUWG010000728.1:0-10675 GCA_025175695.1 Eugenia klotzschiana
TGGAGTTTGCCCGGATTGGCAGATTCAGATTTAGGATTGGTCTTATGTCAGTAGGGTCGGCTCCAAATTCCACTATAGTTGCGTTTGATGGATCGGATAGGACTCCACATAGGATATTTATCATATCCTATGTTTGGAGTGACGCGAAATTTGGATATAACGGGATATAGTCTGAATAAAAAAACTCATTTAGAGGGTGAAATAGAACCTTATAGGATATACGAAATTTAAAGAAAAAACAAAAAAATATATATTTCACAATTTTGGGAACAAATTCTACAGTCTCCCTTCCCGACCTCTGCTCTCCCTCAATTTTTGGCCTCTTTTCGTCTTCTTCTTCGACCTGTGTTTCTGCTTTCTTCGATTCACGACTCACCCAAAATCGCCGAAACCCACGCGAAGACAATAAAGTAGTTCTTCAACCTGTCTTTCTGCTTGATTCTGACCGGGGATCATCAGAAAGTGAGATTCGACTGCTTCAAGGATCGAGGAAATGCAGATCTAATTCTATTGTCTTCGTTGATTGCTTCCCGATTACGACTTAATGCGGGTTGGCGTTTTTAAGACTAGAAATTGTCATGGATGGTCTCCTAGAAATGGTCAATTGCATGGCAATATCCACTTGATGTTCTTCAGCATTGAAAGAGGATCCATACTATAAGATGAAGACAAAAGACGGCATTGCTTCGGGATTTTAGACTCTCAAACCACATTGATTACAATCCAAGGCCAAGCAAGGTCAACGCAGTCTCTTGATTCTGGTCTGGGTTTTTCATGCCTACGAGTACAGGTTTCGATTGCATAGATATACAATCTTGTGCTCTATTGCATCTACATTGGATCTCGCGCTCGCCATCTATGCCGTCCTGGATTGCGCCATGGCTTGACCTCGAGCGCCAATTTGGCGAGCCCTACCTCATGACCTTGCTACAGGACATCTAGGCCGACGGTGGAGCGTAATGGTCAGCGGCATTCTCGTGCGGCGGTGGTCGTGCCCCTTGTCCGAGGTGGTGGCAGCAGGCTTGGGCGGTGAATCATGAATAGTTTGCACTATTCCATGATTTATTTTAAATTTTAATCCAACAAATCAAACATTCATTTGGATAATATTTATTTAAATCCATGTTATATCCGGACAGTAACAAACATTGGATAGAGCAAAAATGTTCGGACTACTAAACACAGCTTTAGGGTTTGGACTGGTCGGTTAGTGTGATCATACCCATCACGCTCCCTCCGCTACTCTTAGCTTTGCTTAACGTCACTCATAATATGCTTCGTGACAGAAGGCCATGCACCATCCAAAGCTCGGTTTGCTCGTCGACCGAGGTCGGGACGTTTGTCCAGGCCGGCCAACAGGCCAATAAATAGCAGCGAAGCCCGTCCATGGATGAGATTTAGTCAATAATTATGATGACCCGAACACGGCAGCAATTGAGGCACGTCAAGGTGCCGTAAACTTGCGAGTATTCATCGCATGGCCAGGGAGCAATGCTTTCTGCGCATCTCGATCGTTTTAGATTCGAGGCGTAAGGCATTTAGGGCATGACATCCGTGCATGCGAGGGTTGAGATGCAACTGGAAAGGAAAAACATATCTCCTAGAGCACGGATGATTGATTCCTCAACATCGGCATTGTCAATGTCATGTGTCATCTCAATGTGTTGGAAGTTTGCTGTGCTCCCTTTCGGTCTACTGAATACCAAGAAGAGTTTCGATGCAGAATTTCGAGTTCCGACCAACACGGTGCGTCACGTGACCGTGCCATGCACGAGTCGTGGAGCTGCATGCGCTCACCTTCAGATTGGCCTGTGATTTTCATCTTTTCCCTCGTCCTCCGGCATGCATGTTTACACACGTGGCGTGTGCGTATGCATTGTCAAGTTCGTCGTTCTTTCGGGTAGGATAGGAACGATCGATTCGACAACCATCCGTGAGAATATTCGGTTCGAGTACTCTCAAGTGTTCCAATCTTATTAGATCCCTCTGGGGGTCCTATGGAGTGACCGAAGAAAAGACTGCCTTGTCAAAACCTAAAAAGAGACGAAAGAAAGAATTTTTTTTTTTGGCACAAATGCAAAACTTTGATAACTACTCGTGTGTGGAAGCATTTCTTTTTACTGATATTCAAGAATTCATGCAAACTGTCTCGTCTAAGGTACACTCTTGCTCGTCGCAATAATGGGCGTCGCGTCTGAGGTCGCCCTATTTGGAAGCGCAGCACTTTAAACTGTTATCTGTTGCATTCATATCAAACGCTTAAATTTTCAACCATTTCATATATAAAATTTAGTTGTAAAGTATTATGCGAAAATCCCATTACTTTTTTCACGGAAAAAATAGTTAATATATTGCAAGTGTAATACAATCCTTACAAGCATTTTTATCCACCCTTGATTTGAGGATTTCAAGAGTGAGGAGGAAGACTGGCCTGTGGGGAGAGTGACATTGGGCTGGGAGCTTGAACCGGCCATTTGGTCACCTTGAAGAACAACTTAGAACGAGAAGGAAACATGTGTGGGAGCTAAGAAACAATTTTTGAGGAACATTGAAAGGAGACGCAATGGCGAAGGAGAAAACTTTCCCGACATATATAGGAGAAGAATAAACAATTTCGAGTATTTGAAAATCGACGATCCAAGATTAGTCTACAAGATCCCATTCAAAATTATAGGGAACGCTTAGCACAGACTTAATACTTTTATTTTTGGAGCTCTCTATGACTAGCTCAAATCCGAGCCCGTTAACACATCCAATTGGCTGCAAATTTACTTAAAAGCTGAAGTCAATGGGTTATGGTCAACTAGGTTATATTAACTACTCCACATCATAAAAATTTTATGATGTGAGGTTTTTTTAACATCACTCACACATGCAACTTAACAATATTTTCCTCATGTGTGAACTCGGTATTAAATTTGATTTTCCTTAATTGAGGTATCTTCTTACTAACATGTCTCAACTTGAATCTCTAATTCTACCTTCATCCCTAATCTCTTTCTCCAAAGTGAACCATGAATGTTGACATTGAAACTGCGTTGCTATACCACAACACCCACTTTATCCTTGGTTTCTTATGCCCAACCGAACTTGCCAGGAAACCTTATTGCTCCCAAGATTTCTTCTTCGAGATAGTCACGAAATACCGATATATATTGGTAGTGGTCACCAATCAACCATCGGCTTAGATACCATTTATTGGAATGCACAATATAAGCCCGATACCTTTACCTGAGGAGATCGATATGTAAGAGTCTAAGTTCGAACCCATTAATATATCTTGTTGGACCCACTTTTCTCTCAAAAGTTTAAATAAATAAGTTATAGGTCAATTACATATGTCAACAACTTTACACTACATAATGCAGCTTAAATGTGCATTTCAACAAAAACGACGGCCGTGATAGATGAAAATCAAGGGCCGCGATTTTTGTCAGTTGATCAATGATCAACGAATCAGATTGTGCCAATCAATCCCACAGCCCAATATTACTGTTGATGAAACTTCCCCTGCGTGCCTAGCGTGAATCTCGGAGTAAGGCAGAAAGTTACCCGATGGGTGTCGATCACATCAATGTGCAACGGCCGAGATATAGTCTAGAAGATCTAATGGTCAACGTAAGGCTTCCCAGCTGCTTCTGCATGCCTCATATTAAAGCTTAGAGCAAGGAGGGAAAGTATGCAAAATCCATCTGCTGTCGGCTCGACAGTTAACCCCCTGAGGAGACCGAGAATTACCGGGCAAGTGGTGAAAGTAGTTTTGACTAGCCAATCGACACTTGACACATGTCAAGATAGCATATATATTTATATACATATAATATTAACATGCGTGTCTCGAGCATTATAATTACAACTAGTTACTAGATAGATAGATCTTGACAAGACACCACTTGAATATTATTTCATTAGAGCATGGAATGCCGTCATCTGTTCAACACTATCGGCAACCCGTCAACAGTAATAATCGACGATAACATGAACACTCATGCAGGCTCTCTCCATCCGCCTCTTTCTCTCTAGGAATACGTCTCTTCCCATCCTTAAGCTCATGTCCTTCCTTTCTCCTTCTAAATTTCCCTCGTTCCGGTGCTAACTTAAGCATCGGAGGATCAGTCCAAGCACAAAACCTGGACACCCTAGCCCATTTGTTCTGCAGTATCAAACTTTAACATCGAGCATATTGAGCATTCAACTAATATGGGAGAGCTCAAACGCCCTTTTTCCAATGGACAGAAACAGAAGAAATTTGAAAGCATGGGAAAAGAAAAATCGGTGGTATATTTGTTAACAGCTGCTTGTAGTCAATGTGGCTCCTGGCCAGCCCGCAACCTGGATGAATGTGAATTTGAAAAGGTAATTGATTTTAGTTGCCGATATAACATCCATATTACGCACGGCAATACATCATCTAACGAAGAAAGTAATAGAAAGCCATTCTTACACAGCATATACGCAATATGATCTCTCGAAAATTAGACTTTTAAGGAAGTCGTGACTAGGCAAAATGACAATGTTTTATGTTGGGTGGTCTTGGCCTTCTATTACTACGAAAGTTAGCTCAAAGGGTGAAACTTTCACTCACACTTATAAACTGACCACTACTCTTTCCACAACCGATATAGAATGAACCCTAACATTTTGGTAGAGGAGACTAGGAAAGAAGAGAAATCATTCTAAAAGTGGTCATTAGGTTGGATAAACTAAGGAAGAATTAGGAGGGAATTGCATTTTTTGGCTGAGTTTGTTTCGTAGTTTGATTTGAAAAATATTTTCCTAAAAATGTCCTCTCCTATTTCTTGAAATAGTTAGCTAACGAAAAATATTTTCACTATCGCCAACAATTTGTGTCTAGATATTTTCGTGGATGATAAAAATATTTTTTGTTCATTCACATTTGTAAGTCATACAAATGTTTATTCTTAGGAAAATATTTTCCTAAGTCATTTATTTTTTGCGAAATAAAAAGACCTAGTGTAAGTTTTTGCAATTCTTAAAACCCTAGATATCCATCAATACTGAGCACTTGGGAGAGGTGTGTTGACTAGTAAACATATTTTTCATTCTTTTATATTTATACACTTATCTTATATTTATAGTTCTATTGCATAAAGGATATCTATGTCATACATAGTATATTCTAGGGGTGAGCATGGTTGTATGGTAGAACCTAAAATCTGGAACCGAAATCATTGGGAACTGATCCGGTTCCAGGTTCTAAAGTATGCGGGGTAGGTTTCAGGTTACAAAAATTGGGGAAACTGTTCCGATGGTTCCAAGAAAGTGAAACCTAGAATAGGGAACTTGAAACTTGTAACAAGTTTTTGCATTTCCTTGGTATATGACTTTACGTGATCCTACGGTATTCCATGACGTCCGATGATGAGTGTGTCATTTGAAATTACTAGTCTGAGCTTTCATTTCTAGTGATAATTATGACAGAGATATTTACTTTGTTAATGTTTCATATTTATTCGCGTAACTAAATATAATTTGTGGTCAGTGGATTGTAATAACAAATAATGGTCATCAAAGGTGATGATTCACTGTAATCGTTCAATTAATAATATAAGTGGAACCTGGGTTGTTACTAGAACTCACTCTGGAACCTGTGATAGGGTAGGTTTTAAGTTCTAAAAAATGAGAAGCCTGTTCCGATGGGTAGGTTTCAGGTTCCAAATAGAACCTATACGGAACCTAAAATCGTTACCCTTAGAACTATATTCATTTCGCTTCTTTTCTCTTGTGATTAACATGTAAACAATGTTGTAATTAAATCCCTCCATATCCCTCCCTCTTTTTTTCTCTAATTTTAGTTAGATCTCTTCCTTTTTCTTTTTCTTTTTTTCTAATTCACCTCTATGAAATCTAATCTCGTCTAAAGATTAGAAAAATTGTTTAAATTGAATTTTGTGCTTAAGAACGGAGTTTTGTCATCTAGCCACATCGTCCCAAATCTTCACTCCCTTCTCAATACTATTTGGATTTTTTTTGGTTGGACTCTAATATTTGGATTGATTAGAAGGGAAAAAAATCTTAATTATCTCACTTATTCTACTATAAATGCATTGATTACATATGTTCATTTCAATTGAGTGTATAGTATAACAAAGCCATTTCATTTAATTATTTTGTAAATAAATGTACAGCTGCAGCATTTGTTTTTAAGTAAAACAAACCGTGTAGGGTCGTATAAACAATTTTCTTGGTTATAACTTAAATCCATAGATGAATTTAGGTGCACATATGATTTCCCTTTTCACCTCAATTATTGAAATAATAAAATAATAAAATATTAAATTGTTTTTTTTATTCTAAAATTTTAAAACAGTTGACAATAATTCAAAAAAATTCGCTATACACCCTTTTTTTTTTCTCCCAATTGAATAATGAGAAGTAATAGGTATGGATGATAGGATTTGAACCTCACATTGATTATAATCTTTTTTTGTTGCCAAGGATCCCACCGGAGCGCGGTCTACTTCCCCCTATGGAGTCAGGGGATTGGAAAGTCTCCGATTCAGTAGGCATATCTAAGGAGAGCAGCATAGGCCAAATATAATATACAAGTAAGACCTAAACTATGAGCAAGGCGTGCGAAGAACCGCTTGCGAGTTTGTCAATCAGTAAGTGGCCTCAGCTTTGGAGGTACCCTATGCTTTTCCATTAGCTTTCCAGTACCTATGGTACCATCTCGGAACGCCCACACTAGTTGCAAATTCTTTTTTCCTTTTTATGAATAATGCTAGTTATAAACTTATATACACATATAGGTGCGCGCGCGCGTCCGCACGCTCATGAGTGTTGAAGCAGAATTACTCAAACTTTATGTTATTTTATTATATAATATCCGCAAAATAATATTTTCCACACATCTGTTTTATAATTTTTTTTCAACGCAGGGTTCTTTGATAAATACATTAATAATCTTGGGATTTGTCTTGGGCCACACTAGATTAGATTAATACATATGAGCTGATGTCAATGCACTGTGCACTTGACCATATAATTGAGCGTGGTGGATGTACTCAAACCCAAGTGGAAGGAAGCAGCCGGCAATCCGTGGAAGAAATGGAGAATCAAAATGATTTTTTGAACGATCATATATGCAGGTGGGTGTATTTGGACAGAAGGAAGGTCACTTGAGAAGGGTGGAAGCACAGTAAAAAAAAGGTTGGATCACATGAACCGAAGCGTGTGTACTTAAGTGTGCAACGTGTATTCCGCGTGACAAATTGACACGATAATACTAGCGGGAAAATTGTCTAAGAAGACCTAAACATGATGTGCTTTTATCAATTCAGTCCTAAAATTTTAAAATTTTATCAATTGTGTCTTAAATTTTTTCACGTTTAGTCAATTGAGTCCGTCAGATCGATTTTGACCCGAAATTGCTGATGTGAACATCGATGATCCTATGTGGCACAGGACCCGAAATTGCTGATGTGAACATCGATGATCCTATGTGACACAGTCAGCGCTAACATACACTAACGATCTGGGGGCATTGCTCCCTACAACCTCGACCGAAGTGGCCCCTGTGGACCTCCACCCACTCACTAGAGCCTAAGGTAAAGAAATTTCTCAGTTGGTTCCTTTTTGTTTCCGTAAGATCTATTTAGTTCGTAAAGAGTTCGTAGCTGGGTAGGCTTCATGCACTTTCATTATCCTTTCGACCTTGTTCCTCCTTCCTACAGCAAGTTGAGAGCCCAACTAATTTGAGGATCGAGTTTCGAGAGCGCTTCCCGTTGACTAATTGACCCTCAAAATGGAATCGACTATAATTGGCACATCCTTCGTTGCAACAAACAAAATGCGTTTGATAACATGGCGGCACCTCACGATGGAAGATCACAAAATCGAGTTCGAGTTCAAGGTCCTGATACGAGTGCCCACGAGACACTTGTTAATCTTACCTCAAAGAAAGATATTCTTTTTAACATGCCGATTGTGCATAACATGAGGAATCCGGTGTTTTGGGAAATGAAAATGACAATTCTAACAAATGTTTTTGGACACTGGTTAATAATATGCTTTAACATTTTAGCTAAAGCTAATTTTATTCAGACAATTATGTCATGAATATTATTTGGCAACTGAATAATTTAAGTGCTCCTTTTCACTCCACAAATGCACTTTTCTTTTAGGTAAATTGCCCAATCAGTCCTAAACTTATTGTACGGAGGCTAAATTAGTCTTAAACTTCCTACTTTTTTCAATTTAGTCATAAAGGTTTGTTCATAAATTTCAACGTAGTCATTTTGACCAATTTTAGCTGTAAATTGCTTTTGATATGGCAATGTACTACATAAGATAGGCGGCAATGATTGGACCGTGACATTAACGATTTTATGTACAAATCAATGGGAAGGACTACATTGTATTTCGCGCAAATTTTATGAATAAATTGACAAAATTAAAAAGTTGTGCAATAAGTTTAGCACCGATCGGATAATCTTTCCCTTTTCTTTCCCTTATATCACCTCTAAGTGCACTCGATGCTAAGAATAAGCTATGCTGACTTTCTACAAAGATAGAAAGCCTTGTAATGTACGAGTTGTGGGCTCTTTTATTGGAGAAGCGCCTTCAATTTTTGTATAAGATTGCAAACAACAATCGAAACTAGGGTAGTTCAGCCACTGATTATGTTAACATGAGTCAATTGAGTAAATAGGTATTTTTATATAGGTCCTAAATCAAATGGTTATGAAGGTAAGCCTAGTTAGTCAGAAAATGATCCAAGAAATCCTAATTTTATTGTATGGTGGCTAATTTAGTCCTAAACTTTTCAATTGTACCAATTTAGTCATAAACCCTTTAATAATATATCAATTTAGCCATTCTAGCCAATTTAGATAGAAATTCATTGACGTGATGATTTAGCCAGTGCTGATTGTCTTATGTGACATGATCGGTGCTGATGTGAATAATTTTATTTATTTATTTTTGTTCCCTTTCTTTTTTGTATTCCTTTTTCTCTCCGCTAGCCATCACTGGGCCTCACCGATGACTGGAGGAGGGAAAAAGGGAAAAAATAAAATGGAAAATAGAAAATAGAAAAAGAAAAGAAAAAGAAAAAGAAAAGAAAAAGGAAAGAATAGGAAAAGAAAGAAAAATGAAAAAAATCATAAAATGAATAAAATAAATAGAAAAAATTGTTCATCTTAGCACTGGCCGTGCCACATAGGATGTTCAACATGGACTAGACCACCATGTTAGCGATTTCCAGTCAAATTGATCAGAAGGACTAAATTAACAAATCGTCAAAAGGTTTAGGACTAAATTGATAAATTATCAAAATATTTATGATTAAATTGACAAAGTTGAAAGGTTTTTGATTGTAAGATTAAATTGACAAAACTGAAAAATTTAGAACTAAATTGGCCACCGTACAATAGGTTTAGGGCTTTTTACTAAACTTTTGTAAGACAAAGACCGGGTATAAGCTATGTACCAAATTCTAGACACTCTTTATGTTCCGTGGGAGAACCGAAGGGCCTGTATTCTTTTGTCCTTGAAACATATGAGAGCATTAGAGAAAAAGTAATGAAAGCTGGCCATACAACATGTAATAAACATTGTATGAACAGCTCGTCAGGACGCAAGGCATTGACTTGGGGAGGCCAAGGTTGGAATTTTTAGGTATCAACAAAAGATATAATTTTTATAAAAAGATCAAGTTGCAATTGAGGCGGTGCAATCGTTGAGGTTGAACCATGGACCACTTGTCACTTTTTTTTTCCTATTTAATAGCAATTATTATCCTTCTTTCCAATTTGAGGTATAAGTAAAAACAAAAAAAAATTGAGATCTAAGGCTCTTAAACTATAGAAATTGAGAGGACCGCCCTTTAAATTTGAAATAACACCGGGACCATCTCCTCGTGAGCAAAGTACCATGCCACTATGTCTGAGGGTCCCCTTCTTTTCCTTATTTATTTATTTTTTCTTATTTTACTTTTGTACAGAATTAATTTGAATAATAACAATGATTATTGTAATAATAATGATAACAATCTGCCACAGTAAAATAGAGATCAGGCCATGACCACTTATTTATCCTTTCTTCAATGGACAAGCTGGCGCTAGGTTTTGTGAATTTCGCCCATACCATTACCGTATTAACTAGGTTTCGAAAATCATTGAATTTTTCTCACCTTATATATTTTTTACTCTCAAATGGATAGAAATACGGTTATTGCATTCATCTTGCTCGGTTGCACCCCGTGTCATAAGTAAACATTGCTTGTATGACAAATATCTTTATCCACAATGGGGAATCTGATCAAAACTCCTTCTGAAATGGACAAGAACTAGGACTCAGGACCATCTTGAGATGTTTATATTGAGTCGTGCAGGTTGAATTGCAATGGTGCGGGTGTGACATGTAAGGTGATGCCTCCACTAGATATATAAAGAGGATCGTTACTTTCTTGGAGAAGAGTCTATTTCAAACTCTCTGAACTCTTAACAGCCTCTTGCCCAATCCCGTGGCTTTAGAAATACCTTGAGTGAATTGACATCCGACTTTCAAGAAAAGAACTTTAGGTGTCACTCTTCTCACTTTAGGATCACTTTCCTACGGCATTTTCTTTTGGATTTTCTAACAACAAGAAGGGTGGGTCTTGTTTAAGTTTATCCCAACTTCTTGCCGAATTCGAGGTCGAATTGAAACC
>JANUWG010000729.1:0-10672 GCA_025175695.1 Eugenia klotzschiana
TTCTGTACAGGATAATTTGAAATTAATGGATGATATGGCTGCCCTAAGACCTACCATATTTTGCAGCGTACCTCGCTTGTACAATAGGATATATGCTGGGTAAGATGGGAAGTAACTTTATTTGGTGTCAGATGCATAGTCATGCAGTCAATTCAGTGAGTGCCTCAACTTTTCAGTATTATGAGTGCTGTGAAAACATCTGGTGGACTGAGGGAGAGGCTATTTAATGCTGCATACAATGCCAAGAAGCAGGCGATGTTGAACGGTAAAAAAGCTATGCTAATTATTCTTCCAAAGTTTATTGTGTTTATCTCTTAAGGTTTCACCTTGAAGGCATTTTTGTGTGTTTTCTTATTTCTGGGGAAATGGATGTTTCAAAGATATAGCAGTGCATACTCTGCCTATGTTATCATAGCTGCGAACTGTTTCTGAATGCTAAAGATGTACAATTTTGCTAAAGAGCGAAAAGGTGAGAAAGGGAGGGAAATGAAAAACCATCTTCTAACTATGTTGCGGACAGCTAAAGAGATTGAACTTTTCAGGTCTGTGAAGGATATTGCTTGTTCAACTATTAAAACACACCATAGAGACTTGGAGGCTTAAAATTTACTAAAATGATAAGCAGTCAGCACCATTAGAGGGTTCTAATGCAGCTTCATTGTTCTGCTTGGCAGTTTGCTACATGTTTTATACCTGTGATTTGATGTGTACTGCCCTTTTCTTCGCTGAGGGGCACATTTTTAAGAACCTGACATTTGCACTTAATTTCTGGCACAGTGAAATGGTATCCTTGATTTATCTGCCTTGTAGATATGTTAGAACTACTCTTGATTTTTGTAAAGCTTTGTTAACTCTCTTTGTGGAGTTTGCCACCCCCTGGTTCCTTTGCAGGGAGATTCTTGCTTACCTATCAACTGAAAAGCTTATTAGTATCTGCATAAATAATGATTTCAGGCAGGAACCCATCTCCCATGTGGGATAGATTGGTTTTCAACAAGATTAGGGAAAAGCTCGGTGGAAGGGTACGTTTTCTCGCATCAGGCGCTTCTCCCTTGTCTCCTGATGTGATGGAGTTCTTGAAGATGTAAGTCAGCTTCCTTTCTGGAAATTTTCATTTCTCGTCTGCTGATTGAAGGCTACACTTCTAATATATCGATGCTAGCTTATTAGCTTGTTCACGTCATGGGTATCATACACTTAATTGATTATGTGAAAATTTTTTTGAAGGAAAAGCATTCTCTTCACTTCTCTCAATGTTATCAACATTATTTGAGACTGATAAATGCGAACTTCATTTTTGGTATGTAAGTGGTCAATAGGTGAAAGGTGAGGTATGTTTTTGGTATTTTTTTCAAAGTATTTGTTTTCGTTAGATATGAATCTGCTTTGGTGATGGGAAGTGCTTTACATTTTCTAAACTTACCTCTTAATTTCTGTTCAATGATGGACAAATTTGGTTTTCATATTACTTAAATGACGTTTTTGGTCTCTTTTTCTTTTTTCAGAATTTCCGGAAGGCAATTTGTCATTTTGTGCACCTCATTAATTAGAGGGGTTGACTTTGCATAATATATATTTTTTCAAGAAGGCAATTTTGTCATCTCGTGCACCTCATTAATTAGAGGAGTCAACTTTGTATAGTGCATAGAGATGTATAGGTCATTATTCTGTTGTTCTAATGGGGATGTTGGATTTTTCTTCAGCTGCTTTGGTGGTCGGGTATCTGAAGGATATGGAATGACGGAGACTTCTTGTGTCATAAGTGCTATGGATGATGGTGACAGCCTATCTGGTCATGTTGGCTCTCCTAATCCAGCCTGTGGTATGTTGAACATTATGATGTGATTGTCATTGGTCTTCTGTTATTGCAATCAACATTGCTTACTCCATAACATTAGCATTATGACAGTGCAGCTTCTACTTGCATTCTATTATAGTTTACTTTTACTTCTTATTGACGACATCACGCAAAATGTTCTCAAATGCAGTACAATCATCTTATTTCCAAAAAAATATATGTATATATCATTTCTGCCTGGTCGGTCCTAATTTATTGGATTGTGAGATTCAAATATCCTAAATTTATTCAGGTTTTTATTCTAGGTTATAGAGTATAGGGAGTTATTGGTTGTTGTGCTGTTGTGGTATTAAAGAGTGAAGGCATTAAATTCTGGCAAATAATGAGTTCATGAAAAGTTTTGGTGATTTCCTATGTGAAATTAAAGACAAATGGCTAATTGTAAAATTTCACATTATTTCACCACACTCATTATATTTTGGAACCAAGGATTATCTCAACTTGGTTCTCGTTTGGGTACTGATAGTTAATTTATTGGGAAATTGGACCTGATAGCTTGCATAAATTAATTCACGAAGTAGAAATAGTATTTTAGATTGGGTCTCTTTGTGAATCTGAACTTTTTAATTCCCTGCATGTTCTTGTTTTGGGTCGATATGACAATTAAGTTTCTCTGTTTCAGAAATTAAACTTGTGGATGTTCCAGAGATGAACTACACCTCTGAGGATCAGCCTTATCCTCGTGGTGAAATCTGTGTCAGGGGTCCTATTATTTTCCGAGGCTATCATAAAGATGAAGTGCAGACGTATGTTATTTACTTTGTTTCTGGATTCCTTTTTTTGTGGTCACATTTTCAAGAAGTATTGTATGTGCTGAATTTTGTAGGAGAGAAGTAGTTGATGAAGATGGATGGCTTCATACCGGAGACATAGGATTGTGGTGGCCTGGAGGCCGTCTCAAGATCATTGATAGGTGAGATCATTTAGTTTTGCAACTTACTTATTTGATGAATCAACCAGCTCCTTTGAATCTTTGCTCTGCGAATAAGTGTGCAAAGGACGTGATTTTAGTTTGGTCAGTTCTGCATTCAAGCTTGCTCCTTGTCAAAATTTATGGCTCCCATAACTACCATGTTTACCTTGGTTACTGGTTCTAAGACAAATTAATAGCTGGCAAAATGTTCCAGCTTCCAAAAATGTTTTTCACTCCGTAAATTGTCATGCCACAGTCACTGTTACTCCGGCACTTGGTGTGTTGCCTTGTTTTTTGTTGTAATAGGATGAGGTGAATGAATCTGTAGATATGATTTCCGTATCTCCAGTGTCATGACAATAGAGCTACGTCATATATTGCTTTGAGGATAACAGGTCACAATGATGAGTATGTTTGGTGTAGCCTTTAGTTATTTCTTTGACATTTTGAAATTTGGAAATTCACTTTTGTTTAACGTCAAGTGTCTCACTCTTAAGTCTAATGACGAATGGATGGTAACATTTAATATCACCTTAAATATTCAAGAAGAGTTTTTTGGTTTGGTTTCAGAACAAACACTCTGAAACCAAACACTCTATGCAATGAGCAAGGAAAAGGTTTTAGAGTTCCATTTGTAGTGTGTAGTGTACTAGGACCTGTGAGATGGAAATAAGCAGTTTCTCCAAGTGATTTTTTGCTTTTACAGGAAAAAGAACATCTTCAAATTAGCACAGGGAGAGTACATTGCTCCCGAGAAAATCGAGAATGTTTATGCGAAGTGCAAGTTCATCGCACAATGTTTTATTTATGGTAAGATGGTATGCTATGATTGATAACCCCAACCCCCTCCTCTCTGAGCACTTCCCTCTTCTTCAAGGATCACTTAGTAACCTATCTGTTCGCTTGTGATAGGTGACAGCCTGAACTCTTCTTTGGTAGCAATTGTCTCTGTGGACCCAGATGCATTGAAAGCATGGGCTGCTTCTGAAGGAATCAAGGTGATTTGTCCAATTTTTTGTTTGGTTTACACCAAAGGGAGACCAAGTGTTTGCAATTGTGAAGTTGGCGGTTCTTGCTTGGTCTGTTTGCATAATAGTGTTCTACGATATAGCTGGCTACTTTACTGGTAAGTTTCGCTGGCAACAAAATATGTCTTATGGAGGATGACAGACTCGATGAACAATTTGTTTTATGGTTTGTTTTGCTATGTTCAAATATCTCACGTAACATTTATACAACCCCCCTGCACCCACAGACCAGAAGGAAAACACAGGCATGAAAGTAAAATGGACTGACATGAAGGAATTAATTATTTTGCTAGAACTTGCAAGATGTATTTTGCCTCTGTATTTTTGTCTGCTTGGATGACATGCAGTGGGCTGTGGGTAGAAAACTGCATACAGACTTATGCTTCTGTGATTGCCAAAATGCAGTATGCAGATTTAGGACAACTGTGTAACGATCCAAGAGCACGATCCGCTGTTCTTGCTGACATGGATGCCATTGGTAGAGAAGCACAGGCAAGTCCCCTCTGAAGTGTGCCAGATTTACCTATGTCCTTTTTTCCGTTCTCACAGTTCAAGTCAAATTGAATATTATGACAACTTGAACAATAAACTGATATTATCACTCGAATTTGACTCCATATTTCAGCTAAGAGGCTTCGAGTTTGCGAAAGCGGTGACATTGGTGCCGGAACCACTTACAGTTGAGAATGGGCTTCTTACCCCAACCTTCAAGGCAAGTCATTCGACATGGAAAGCTGAGATTCGCATTAGATTCCAAGGACAGATCAATGCTATGATGAATACTTCATCATGCTAGAACCTCTCATCATTTCTTTTCTTGGTCTGCAGATAAAGAGGCCTCAAGCCAAGGAGTATTTTGCACAGTCCATAAGTAACATGTACGCGGAACTTTCTTCGTCGGATCCTTCTCAAAAGATGTCATGATGCTGAGCATGAATCAAAATTGATGATTCTACAAGGAATGACAGGACAACAGCGGAACTCCTCTTAAGAGCCCAATCCGGCATTCTATTTCAGTTGTATCCTTATTCTTCTCGAAATAAGCTTTGTATCATAATCGGAGGAAAATTCTGTGATCAATCAAGTTCGACAATTCTTTATCCTAATAACATGTGATTTTTATTTTATGTCGCACCAACCATAATCTTTGAAAGAGCCTAGTGTCCCTCTTTTATCTTTTTTGGATATGTCAGGAGGGATGGATGAACCGGGTGGCCGGAGGACTTTTTGTAGACTGTGGATGTTGTTCTCAGAATCATTAGAGCGGCCAATCGAATCAGGCTGGTGAGACCATAGATGCTGAATTTAATCTCGGATTGGTTTTTATTCCCTCTGATCACACACATAACTAGGAACTAAATCGGTATTATGAATTGAAACCGAGCAGGTATAGTGCTTCCATATTGTTTGTGATGGTTGCTTGAAGTGGTTCCTTGCTTTATAAGTGATAACTGCATGTACGAGTTCATCGCCATGGTCATCATAGTCAACATCTCTCCCGCTTACATTGCCACCTTCATCGGCACCACCGCCATTGCGACAACACAGCTACCTACCCCAAGTTTTACATTGACACCATTATGCGAGGGATGGACGATCTCTAACACGACATAATAACACGATTTAAACATGGCACGGGATTAACAGGCGTAGGATCAACGGCAATCGTGTTCGGGTCGATATCATGTCAACCAGCGAGACTGGATTAATAGTTGTGTCGCGTGCGTGTCCATACAAAATCCACTCGGACAACCCATTTAAGATATTAGTTAAGTTTTGAGACGACTTGTACTTTGACCCCGTTTAGATACGATTAGTTAGAAGGTTATTTCTTTCGTGTCAATTCAATCTTAAGTGGGTGATATGAAAACGTTATTTCATTTGATTTGATAGGTATTCCGTTGAGGGATCATTGTGATTTGCAATATGAAATAATAAGGATATTTCGTGTCTCGGTTTGCGTTGGCGGATTGATTTCGTGTTTTGAGAGGTCATGCGGCCGTGTCAACCCTTTGACCTATTAGTTAATCATGTTACATAGGTCGCGTAGTGGCCTTCCGTTAATTTTTCGGATCGGATTTGTGTCACCCAGGTTGATTTACGATTAACCGATCCTATTATTTTCGGATTGGACCGTTTCATGACTTACCTTTATATCGAAATCACCATCCCTAGACGGACGACCTCCACCGTCTAGCTACGGTCGCCGTTCCCTCACTTCACCGCCACCAGGAGTCGACCACTCTGCCGTCGCCGCCACTACATCACTAGCATTATCATGAGCTCCACTATCACCGCAATAAGGCCAACTCTTCCACCAGTCCACCATCACCAACAGGCAACAACTAGTAGTAAAAGATTTGTATGAAAATTATCATATAAATCTTAAATTTATTGAAATCGTGACAATTTAATTATAATTTTTTTGTCAATTGAGTCCTAAACCTTTTATATTGGTATCAATTCAATTTATCAATTGGCTGAAAATCGTTAACGTGGCGCGGCCAGAGTTGACGTGGACAATTTGAAAATTAATAGTGATGTGGATTATTCAAGAAGCGAAGTTGAATTGCTTTGTAAAAATTATCAATGGACTTTTATAAAATGATTTCACGGGATGCAGCCAATTGTTTTTATCGTGGGATATTATTGAGAAATAGGAATCCGTCTTATCAAAAGATTTCTTGCTATTATTTTTTTTTCCTTTTTAATTTTTTTTCTTTCTCTCACATTTTTCGGCGATCGGCTGGAGGAAGAAAGAAGGGAAGAAAAAAAGGAAAGAGAAAGAAAAGAAAAAAATATATATCGAATAATGGAAAAAAAAATCAATAATGACACATGATTGACCAAGGAAATATATATTGAAAATATTTGGATCTTTTAAGGAAGTTTATTTAGGATAAAAAAAATTCCAACGTTAATATCAAAATATGAGAGAGTGAGAGAATATATAGGCTGCATTTGGTCATTCGGATTTCTAGTCAGGATAGGACTGGATAGGATAGGATAAGAAATTCAGGATTTGATCATATCCTATTTATCGTTTGATGAATTGCAGATTTAAAGTTGGATATTTTATATCAATATCCTATTCATATTTTGATAGAAACTGGATATCAATATAATGATTCTTGACTTGTTACATCCGGAGCCGACGCAGTAAATCTCCGGCCCCTGCCATGCTTTGAGGGGATAGGATATGAAGAAGAAGATGGGTTTGGTGGTGGTGCCGCTGATACTGTTCTGCCGCCAAACCTGTACAAGCAAGGGGAAATAAAGGCGGAGATGAAGAATGGCGTGCTGAAGATGTTGGTCCCCAAGGTAGAGAAAAAAGAGAGGAAGGATGTTTTCCAAGTTAAGTTTGAGTGAAATGGCTGAGGAAGTCACGAAGAAGGGATTTCTTTTTGGGGTGTAGGTGTTGTTTTTCCTTCTTCTCCGGTAGTAAGTTGGGTCTGGCGTTTCAGGTCTGAACTGGAAATACTTTGAATTGCTGAGCAGAAACGACTGATCTTGAATTCGAAACTTCCACGTATCAATTTGCGGTGGGTCTTGGCATTTGCAACCCAGAATGGGCATCCCTCTGTTCTGAGGAAAACAATGTCGTTTGTATCGTCTTTCAGTGGACATACAAATCGTATCTGAAGAAGATCCGGAGCCGACGTGTTTCTTTCCTAATTTGGAGGTCAGCCGGTTCATCTTGCACCTTCCTTTGGACCTTGAAATCCCACTTTACAGTCACTTGTTTGTTCCGAAGGTCTACTGTATAGTCATGCGTTCCTGCAAATCACAACGCAAGCTGCCCGCAGCCGCCAGAGAGGCGGTTGGGCATGGAGTAGAGGCGGATGGGACGTGGCGGAGGGGGGTGGCTTGAGCGTGCAATTTATTGGTGTTATGAATAAGAGAAATCCTATCCGGCTCTATCTCACCCCCTCTCTATAGTAATTTTATCTCCTTATATCCTATTCTGGACATCTACCAAATACAGGATAGGATAAAACATATTCTATCGGATGACCAAACACAGCTTAGGATTTTTAACCTACGCATTTGTCCACGAATTCACAATTTGTAAGATAAGCGATAAAGGACATGTGAGGAAGGGGAAAATGATTTGAGATCCATTAAAAACAAGAAATCCTCTTGGCTTTATAGAAGAGGGCAGATTACTTCATGATTGCCGTCGATCTCCTCTCTTATGAATTGCCGAAATGGAGCCGTGATCAAGGCTCCGTTTGTTCCGCAGTAAATGAATGATTTGAAAAATATTTCCTAAAAATGACTGCTTATATAACTCAAGAGAATGAATGGACAATTTTTTTTTATCGTCAATGAAATATTGAGACATAACTTTTTATCCATGTTGAGAATATTTTTTTGACTAATTATTCCAAGCAATATAAGCCATCATTTTTAGGAAAATACTTTTCGAATAATTTATTTTCCTTAAAACAAACGGAGCCTAAATTTAGCGCTTTTGAAATGGGTGAGCTGTTTTCGAGTTGGTTCGGGTTCCACTTGGAACCTAGAACATTATCCTTAGGATCGATTCACCAATTTTTGGAAACCGGAACCTATCCCGTCACAAGTTTCAAGGTCGGTTCCAGGGTCTATCCAGATTTCATCTATATTCTTAATTGAACTACATCAATGAATCATTACCTCTGATGATTATTATTTGCTGCTATAATCTAATGACCACAATTCATATTTAGATACACGCAGAATATGAACATTATTTACTGGCCGAAATGAAAGCTTAGACTAGTGGTTCTATATTAATATATTTCACACTTATCATCGGATGTCATGAAATACCTGAAGATCGAGAAGATATAGTACTAGAAAGATAAAAAGATTTGTCTATAGGTTTCATATGAATTCTCAATTTTTAGAATTTGAAATCTACCCGGTATATCATAAAATCCGGAGTCAGAGCGATTTTCAAGTTTCCAAATTTTAGCCCGCAATCGTTCCCACCCTAACCATTGCAGACTTTGTAGACGAAAGGAATGCCGGGCTTGATCATATCAGACAAACAAAGCAAGCAACTCGCGCAATTAATGTAACTTCGAAAAGAATGGACATTCCCTGTCGCGAGGGTTTGGTCTTATTGATTGCATCGTGTCGCATTCTGTCGTTGTAGAAAAAGACGAATGTAATATTTAATTGGAGTTTTAACATGTGTCTGACAAAAAAAGATAAATACTAATTAAGTCTTTCTGTTTTTTGGCTAAAGAAAAAAAAAACTAAATAAGTCTCTAGGCCTAATAAGTCACTGTGCCAATTTGCTTTGAGAAAATAATTGCCGGCTTACAGGGGTGATCGGTTCTCGGACAGTCCGATTCCCACCCCGAAACTGAAAATCGGATTGAAGGTGCTTGCAATCGCACCGGTCCGTCTCGATTCCCGAGTGGCTAGTGGAATCGATTTCAATATGTATATTCTAATATCTGGACTTCCTCGAAAGCGCTCGAGGGTTGTGAATTGACGAGTACCTGAAACCGTAGAGCACTATAAGTATGAATTCCAGCTAGGTCTCTGGGTGATGTAGGCAAAGCAAGATTGCGCAAAACTTTCTTGGGTTTCACTTTTGTTGAACCTCTTAATGTCGACCCTAGGATATTTGACAAATGGAAAGAAAGTCCAAAGTAACCTCTTCTTGACGCTGTCTTGCTCTTGCAAAAGCCATTAAAGCCAGACCTAAGTAAAAGTATGTATCAATAATGGGCAGTTACAACACTAGCCCACATTAGCTCGACGGTTAGAATCATCACTAACTTTCTCTCACCTCGGCTCCTTGAAGAAACCAAAATTGAAGGTTTTTATTACAGTGTTTCTTCATCCATGGCTAGTAAGAATACTTACCAACTTTTATAAAGTTTTGACTCTCCTTCTACTTTTATAAACTATTGACGTGAACCAAAAACTTACAAAAAAAAAGAAGTTTCGACTCTCTCGCCGCTTTCATAACGTTTTGACACGAACTAACAAACTCCAGAGGAATTGTGAAAACTTCAACATGAACCGGAGACACATGGAAGAAGGAGATGGAGAGTTCTATATATATATATATATAGAACTTATATATATAGAAATTTCATTGTCCTACATCCATCGAGAATTAAAAAGATCATTTTCAAGTTCGAATGTGTTCATTTAAAATGTGGTTCTTCTACTTCATTTTTATTTACTTATTTTTTATTTGTTATATATCTTTTTTCATTATTTTTACTCCGTTTCATCATTTCTTAATAAAGATTTTATTAAATAATAAACTATACTACCATACTTAAGACATGTAATGATATGGATATGAAGTGTGTGTATGCACAAAATATGTATTATAAAGTAGAAAGAATCTCAAATTTTTAAATATATACAGGTATATATAAAATTTTATTTTTTATTTTTATGTTAGCATTAGTATTAGAACTTTCAAACATAATTCAAAATTAATTATTATTTTAATTTTATTATTTATGATTTTTTTATTCGAAAAAAAAACTTTTATACCATGGACATAAAAAATCATATCCATTTTTATCCCATCTCCCCAATGGGGTAATTATATCAAGGCTATATCCCTCTTATATCACTTCATCTTGTCCTAGGAAGGAGCCAAACATAGGATATGATCCTTATCCTATCCAGATTCTTATTCCGACTACCAAACACAGTCTTAAAGAATTAGAAGAACTAGTATACCGCAAGCGTGATTCGATCAAAATTCTGATTTTTTGAGCCAAAAAAAGAAAGAAAGAAAAAAGGTCAAAGCTTGATTTTTTTTTTGGGGTCAATATGAAAGCTTGATTTTGTCTTTTTTTTTTTTTGGGTCAAAACAAAGTTCTGATTTCGAAAGACACATTCAACGCA
>JANUWG010000730.1:0-10671 GCA_025175695.1 Eugenia klotzschiana
TACTCTGGTCCTTAATGTGGCCATTGACATTGCGAGAAATGGAATGAAATATGAAGTTACGAAAATTATAGGAATTGGTTTACTGATGTAATAATTTTACCAATAACGAAGGCATCAACACTTGTTTTTATCCACCAAACATACTCTAGTATCCAGAAGATGCTATCATTATTCTTTTCCCTTTTTTTTGCAACTTTATGAATATTAGGCGCTATAGATATTTGAGAAAAGTATTAGAAAAGTTTTAAGCCACTTACATTAGTGCCAATTTAATCCTAAACTTTCTAACGTATCTTGACATGTCGAAAATCTCTATTTTTTAAAAGTTGATGTGTCGGTGCATTGTGTCGTGTCGTATCGCGTCGAGTATCGCATGTCGCGTATCAATGCTACTTAGGTCCTAGAGATATTCAATTGGTATTCAAATTGGATTTTTTCCTGGAAATTTCGGTGAAGTAGCTGAAATGGTGGTGAAATGGTGGTCCTAGAGATATTCAATTAGTGTTGATTATTAGCCATTAGAAATCATATGGAATCTTCTTCTCATGTGAAGGGGTCGTGCTGATGTGGTCCTTAATTGGGCCATTGACATTGCGAGAAATAAGATGAAATATGAAGTTGCGAAAATTATTGGAATTGGTTTACTGATGTAATAATTTTACCACTAACGAAGAGATCAACACTTGTTTTTATCCGACAAACACACTCTAGCATCCAAAAGATGCTATCATTGGTCATTTTCAACATATTTTAACGTATCGAAAATCTTTATTTTTAGAAATGACGTGTCGGCAAATTACGTTATATCGTATCGTGTCACATGTCACATATCGTGTGTTGATACTACTTAGGTCTTAGAGATATTGAATTGGTATTTGAATCGCAACAAAACTCATCCCAACAAAATCACCATCATTTCAGCTGCTTCACCGAAATTTTCAGGAAAAATCCAATTTTACCGGCGAGAGAGAGAAACAGGAAAAGGAAAAAAAAAATAATTAAAGCAAAAGGGAAGCGAGAAGGCATCCCACGTGATTCCAGATAGTACACGTTCTGCGGAAAGCACATGAACCTTCAGCGCTTTCAATAAATGAATGTAGAATTGACCAGCGACGAGCAAGAATTAAAGCAAAAGGCAAGTGAGATGGCATCCACCAAATGGCCCGTGGGATTCCAGCTAGCTACTACTCAGAAATTTCCAGGAAAAATCCAATTTACCCGCGAAGGATGATGTGCTTATTTTTTTATTGCACATTTATTCAAGTCCTCGTGCCTTTATTTTAGAAGATGAAAATGTGCACGTCAAACTAGGAATCAGAACCCATAACATTATTTTTGATGTCCAGTTTCATATAAGATCTAAGAAATTGTAAAACCATTTAGATTGTTTCGTAACGAGGATCAATATGTCAGCGGGTGCAACAAAGTACTGAATTTTAAAGATAAGATTAAATTTTTATGAAACGAGTGAAATTATTTAAAAAATTATGTAATTTCAGGTAAAACTATAGATACTCGAAATATATTGTTTATATATAAAGTATAAGAACACCACATATACCATAACTTTCGACGACGCTCTCTTGAATGCCATATTTTTTTTTTCAATCATTAGAGTATCACAACTTCTTTCCGTTCAGTTAAGTGCGATATAACATTCTAATCGATCACTCCAATGACATAACTTTTAAAAAATGTTCACCACAAATTCTATACCACGTCAGATTTTCGGCATTTGAGCAAACATTCTTAATCGATTGAAAGTTATGACATTAAAATGAATGTTTTTTTAGAAGATATGAAACTTGTGAACGGCTCAACGGAGGTCTATGTAGTGTCACAAAAAAAAATTAAGTATAAATGTGCTAAAGTGGATATAATTAACTTTTTTTATGGTTTTTTTTTCCTTTACTGTATCTTCAATGAGTTAATGATATTTGGAAGCTAATATCGTTCGGAGTCCTTATCTCATTTCAATTTCAATGATCATGGGTCACAACATGAACAAGTCAAAGTCGAGCAACCCAATGCAACGCAAATGACACGTTCCCTCTTTGTTCATTTACTCTCGGGGGGGTCTACCTCGTCCTTCACGCGTTTTTGGGTCGGCTCTGTCCTGGATGACTACACAGACACAGGCACGTGATTCGATTAGATCAATCGGTTTTGAGGCGTGGGCGTTCAAAAAGTAATGAGAGTGGAGAGAGAGAGCGTGGAGGCATTCCAGCTGCACCTGCACCGAAATTTCCAGGAAAAATCCAATTTTACCCGCGAAAGAGTGAAACGGGAAAAGGGGGAAAAAAAAAGTAATTAAAGCAAAAGGGCAGTGAGATGGCATCCACCAAATGGCCCATGTGATTCCAGAAAGCCTTCAAGTCCAAGAACGAATAAATAAGCACATGAGAGCTAGAGTTGGGAACCCCCACCATCAGATACTGCACACACATTCTGCGGAAGCACATCAACCTTCGGCGCTTTCGATGGCTTCTTCTTCTTCTCCTTCTTCGAATCTCAAAAGAAATTACCATGTGTTCCTGAGCTTTAGAGGCACGGATGTCCGTGACGGCTTCCTCAGTCATCTCTATGCCGGTCTGGACCAAAGAGGAATATACACTTTCGTGGACAGCGAGGAGCTCAGGAAAGGAGAGCAAATATCGCCGGCCCTTCTGAAAGCGATCGAGGACTCGCGCATCGCGATCATCGTTTTCTCCGAGGACTACGCTTCCTCGACATGGTGCTTGGAAGAGTTGGCCACAATTATGGAGTGCAAGGAGCAAAGAGACCTCAAGGTCTTTCCCGTGTTTTACAAAGTGGAACCCAGAGAAGTGAGAACACCGAGAGTGATTTACAGCGAAGCTATGGCTAAGCACGAGGAAAAGTTCGGGAAGGATTCGGAGAAAGTTAAGAGATGGGAGAAGGCTCTCCTCGATGCCGGTAGCTTGTCTGGGTGGGAGTACCACAAGGGGTAAGCATTTTTTGTTTTTTCCTTTTGATGAACGCTGTATATCTCTTTTGACTGTCTCATTGTCATGCGTTCTTTTTACATCGTTTTTTACCCTACTCCTTACTCGTTGCGTGCACTGTCCCATCGCACGGGCTGTCGGATCTATCCTAAAGTCATCGTCTCCGGCCTTGGCTTTCATCTCATTATTAGCTAACCTCCTTGTGAGATTTTTCTTATGACGTTAGAGGTCGAATTCCTGCCATGGCTTTGACATGCTAAAACATGTTTATCTTTCTTTTGAGTGATTATCAGAGATGAAGCGGAGCTCATACAACGCATCGTAAAGGAATTATCAATTCATCTAGAGCGCACACCCTTACATGTCGCCAAGCACCCGGTCGGAATAGATTCCCGAGTTCGGAAGCTGATATCACTGTCACAAAAAGAGTCGGGCGATGACGACGTTCTCATGATAGGTCTGTGGGGACCTGGAGGCGTAGGGAAAACTACGCTTGCTAAAGCCCTGTATAATGCTATTGAGAGGCAATTTCAGGGTTCTAGCTTTTTGAAGCGAGTTAGAGAAACTTCGAACGGGAGCAATGGTCTAGTTTCTTTGCAAGAAAAACTTCTATCCGAGATCTTACCTCATAGAAATTTTACGGTATGTAGTTTTGACGGAGGAATTACTTTGATACGGGAAAGACTTTGCTGCAAGAAGGTTCTCCTGGTTCTTGATGATGTCGACCAGTTGGGTCAATTGAATGCGTTAGCTGGAAAAAGCTGTTGGTTTGGCAAAGGAAGTAGAATTATTGTTACGTCAAGAGATAAACATCTGCTAACTTCTCATGGCATAAATTGCGTGTACGAAGTTGAGACTTTAGATTACAATGAAGCACGAGAGCTTTTTAGTTTGCATGCCTTTCCAAACAGCAACAAAGTTGAGATAAGAAGGGATCTCATCGATGGAGCATTGCATTATGCTAAAGGCCTTCCGTTAGCCCTCGAAGTGTTGGGCCCATTGTTATGTGGAAGAGGGGAACCTGAATGGGAAAGTCAATTGAGTAAACTCTCCAAATATCCTGATCAAACTATCAATGGAATTCTCAAGACAAGCTTCGATGGATTAGGGGATAATGAGAAGAAAATTTTCCTAGACATCGCTTGTTTCTTTAAGGGGAAAAGAATAGAAGACATCGAGAAAATTCTTGACAGCTGTGGTTTTGAAACAACTATAGGAATAAAAATTCTCATGGAGAGGTCCTTGATAAGAAATGAGGTTGGGCACCTGCAGATGCATGATTTGGTTCAGTGGATGGGTAAGGATATTGTTAATCAAGAATGCCCTGATGATCCTGGGCAGCGCAGCAGATTATGGGTTTTTGAAGATGTTCATTACATTCTATGTGAAGACGCGGTAAATGTCATTTATGTCCATTTTGCTACATCTCATTTTTTATATTACTCTAATTTGAAAATCTCAATGGACATTTTCTATGACCATTGAATTTGCTTTGTTATGGATAGGGAACGAATAAAGTACAGGCCATAGTATTGGACTCACCCGAAGCAGAAGAGATAACTATTAGTCGTCATGCTTTCTCAAAAATAAAAAGGTTGAGAATGCTCATTTTGTCTGAAGTGCATATCTCTTCAGAAGGTCCTGTACGTCTCCCTAACGAGCTAAGATGGCTTGAATGGCCCAATGCGCCGGATCTAGATTATGGCTCTGGTCCAAAGAAACTTGTTGGAATTGATGTCCATAATAGTCGTATCAAACAACTTGGGGGCAGTTTTACGGTAAGCCCTTGTGATGATTAGCTTACCTTTTTATTGCTGCAAATATTTGCGTAGCTTAGTGACTAAAGGGTATCTTTTTTGCAGAATTTTAGAAATTTGAAGTTCATTAATTTCAGGGGATGCGAGTCCCTGACTAGCGTTCCTGACCTTTCGTCAGTTCCAAATCTGGAGAGCTTGGATCTGTCTACGTGCGAAAGCTTGGTGGAGGTGCACCAATCCGTTGGATATCTTGGCAAGTTAAAAATTTTGTCGCTAGAATGGTGCTCTAATCTTAGCATCTTTCCCAACAAACTCAAGACAAAATCTCTTCAAGAGCTTAATCTCTCCGGTTGCTTTAAACTTAAGGAGTTTCCTCACATTCCGGAAAAGATGGAACATCTAGAAATACTTGATCTAAATGGGACGGCTATTGTAGGACTCCCCACGTCAATTGAAAATCTTGTCTCTGTGAAGTGGATGTTTTTAGAAGATTGCAAAAAGCTCGCAGGGCTTCCGTCGAACATCTATAAGTTGCACAATCTCGAGCTTCTAAGTCTTGCTGGCTGCTCGAATTTAGGCATGTTTCCAAGTTTTACCGACCCTGATGGCCAAATCCAAATCTAGTCCAGCTAGTACTCATTGGCTGCAATCTATCAGAATTAGACTTCCTTGAGAGCTCTTCCAGTTTTCCCAAATTGGAAGACCTATTTCTTTCAAAAAACAAGTTTACTCATCTACCCACATCCATCAACAAATACCATGCTTTACATTGGTTGTATGTGGAGAAATGCCAGCAACTACAAGAGATTCCTCAGCTTCCATCAAACATGCGGAAACTAATGGCAAATGGTTGCAAATCCCTGCAAAAACTCCCAGATCTGTCGAGTCTCTTGTCCAGCTGCCGTAAATTCGACTTTTCTTCATGTTGTGAATTATTCCGCAAGGGGGTCAAGATGGCTGATGTATCATTACTCGAGTTCACGCGCTCTCTCTCTCTCTCTCTCTAAATTTAAATGCTTGATATGATAGGAACTCCCGAAGCTGAGTGATGTCGAAATTGTCCTAATCGGAGGAGAAATGCCAGAATGGTTTCTCCATTGTGAAGATGGTTCTCTATCTTTCATGGTTCCCAAGGACTTGTATGACAAGTTTTTAGGATTAGCACTCTGTATTGTTCTTGGCCTGGAGGAAGGAAAAGAGGTCAATGTTGTTTCGTTTGGGATCCACATGTTTGTTAATGGAGAAAAGGTGGTTTCTGAAGGGCATCGTTTGTATTCACTGGAATCCGATCATGTTTGGATTCGATATTTCCCTTGCCATCTGCTGTTTAAAAAAGGTAAGCTCCTGCGAGACGATTGGAGCCATTTCCAAGTTTGCCTTGAACTATTGGGAGGAAGCTTAAAAAAGTGTGGATTCCGTCTAATATGCGGAAAACAAGAGGATGAACGTAGGGTTGTGCTCCAACGCCATCTGCCGATTGAAACAGATTCGATGATTTCAGGCAACTGCGAAACAGATGCAGAGGAAAGCAGATCAACTTCGACAAAGAAGAGAAGATTGTCTTAAACTATGGCGAGACTATGGGATCCACTCGCAACAACCTATTATGAGTGCTTGGCTTGCGAAACATGCCTGTCGGATCGGTCATAACTTGCTGAGCAAGTGATTCTATGAGAAGCGAACTGTCAGATTGGTGCGATTCTAGTCTCATTCAGTCAAATTATAAATTAATTCTAAGTTGTTGTCCGTAGAGCGTGGAAGAGTCCACGTAAAATGTAAGTGCCTGCCTTGTGAGAGCACTATTTGCTCTCTGTAGTTTCGTTTAGGATTTTGATTGCACCGTTCATCATCTTCTTAGGTACTTGCATTTATTTATAATTTGATTGATTGAATGTCACGGACATCCGTGCCTCTGAAGAACATGAACACGTGGTAATTTCTTTCTAGATTCGAAGAAGAAGCGGCCATCGATCGAAAGGGCTGAATGATCACGTGGACCATTTGGTGGATGCCATCTCATTTCCCTTTTGCTTTAATTACTTTTTTTTCTCCTTTTCCTGTTTCACTGTTTCGCAGGTAAAATTGAATTTTTACCTGAAAATTTCGGTGCAGGTGCAGCTGGAATTCCCCCACGCTCTCTCTCCTCTGTCTTCTTGCGTGTGTTCCGCTCTCTCCACCCTGTCCTCTCTTTATTACTTTTTGAACGCACACGCATCATGTGCCTGCAGCCTATTCAAATTATTTAATTTTCTTTATTTTATTATCTGGTTTTTTTTTCCCTAAACCCGGCTGCGGTCAATTCACGGGAGTATCCATGATCGAAAATTTCTTTTTTATTATAAGATCTCTTTTTATAAATTCTCTATTTTTATGAAAAATCATAGAAATAATAATTAATTATATATCCATAAAAATATATATTCAATATACGACGTATCTTAACGTATTGAAAATCTTTATTTTTTTAGAAATGATGTGTCGACGTATTATATCGTATCGTGTCATATCGAGAGCAGCGTGTCAGTGCTATTTATATTGATTATACATTGGGGATAAAAATGTCACAAATGTCATAATTTTTGTACGATGCTCTCTTTAAGTGTTATAAATTTTTTTCTTCGATCATTTGAGCGGTATATAACTTTTTGTCATTCACTTGAGTGTCATATATCATTTTTAATCAGTCCCTTGAGCGACATAACTTTTCAAAAACGTTCACCACAAAATACTATGCTACATCAGATTTTCGGCACTTGAGTAAATGTTTTTAACAAAATTTGCTACTTAAGTGATTGAATGAAAGTTATAGTATTGAAATGAGCATTTATTAGAAGTTATGAAACTTGAAGATGGTTAGGCAAGCATCGACGGAAAACTAGGTAGCAACGGGCAAGCAAGAGATGATGAATGCAATGAATGGTTCTTCACAAAGTGCTGAAGAATACAATAAACAGTGCAACTATTTTGTTTTCAATCCATGCCATCTTTGTAATGGTGAATTTGGATGGAATTGTAATAAAGGGCAAATGTGTCACAATTGATATAATTTGGAGTTTTTAGTGTCATAAAAAAAATTCAAAGTGAATGTGCCACGGTCGAAATAATTAACTTTTTTTATTATTTTTCCTTTACTGTATCACCACTGAGTTAATGAAATTTGGGAGCTATGTTCGGAGTCTCTATTTCCTTTAACCGACCAACTAAGTAGCATCGATACGGATACGCGACACGATGCGACGCAACACGATGCTACGCAATACGACACGACACGCCCATACGTCATTTAAAAAAAATAGAGAATTCCGACACGTCGGGGACACGTTGGATAATAAATTGATATTTTTATATATACATTATAAATTATCATTTTTATGATTATTTCAAGCAAATTAATTTGATTCACATTTTTGGGAGCATGTTTTTTTTATGCTCCAACACCATCTGCCAATCAAAACAAATTTGGATGACGAAGGCAACTCAATATAGTGGAAGCGAAACAGACTCAGAGGAAAGCAGATCAACTTTGACAAAGAAGAGAAGATTGTCTTAAACTATGACTCTTTCCTCTACATTCAATTAGATTATCCACAAGCAATCAAGTATCCATCAGTATTATCTTTAAGATTGTTGTAGATTAATGAAAGATGATAGACTGATAAGAATCATCTGAGGCTTTTAAGCATTGTCCTTAAGAATAATTCCGCCCCTCAGAGTACGAAACTCAGTGTGTAAGGCTTCTAGCGGCTATCCTCCTAATATACAACAGACCTTCTTCTATATTTTACACTGAATATTAGAAGGAACATGAACAACGTTTTGTGTATAACCCAGCAATGGAAAAATAACAGAAGGAAAAGGAATTCAAAAGGAAAGGAAGTTCAGAAGGAATAATTCTCTTGGTAATTCAAAATTCTCTCTTTTGATTGCCTTTTGAAGGTCAACTTATATTCAAGACAAAAAGGAGCCGTTAGAAAGCCATTATAGAATAATGGATAATTTATGAAGGAATAAATCATACGTTACAAGTTGTTATGAATGAGCTTTTAAAAAAACCGTTACAAGATGGTCAGCTTCTGCACTTTCCATGTGAGTTCGTCAATTTTTGAGATTCAGCTTTTGAGTTCCATCAACTTCTGAGCTCGTTAACTTTTGAGCTCGTTAGCTTCTGAACTCTCTCCTTCTGAGCTCATCAACTTCTGAGCTCCTTAACATCTAAGATTCTTCGTCAGCTTCTGAAATCTCACTAGGATGGGCATTATATGACCGTTATAAAATCATTATATAACCGTTATATATTAATGGAGAATATAAAACATTATGAATTGATGATGGTAAAAAGCCGTTGCAATAATAATAGCTTTTAATATTTCAAAACTTATTGAAATATCCAACATCTCTCTCCCTCTCTCTCCCTCCCTCCCCCCTTAACAACCATTAGCCTAAGCAGGACCCTCAAGAGTCAATTGAACGACCAGCGACCATCAAGATGAACTGAAGCGAAGTGAACACTGTCTACACCATGCTCAAGAAAACATAGAACAACGTTATTTTTTCTACTGTCTCGGACAGAACTTTTGAAGGTTGTTTCGCCGGCTGCGCTCCAACCCTTTTAGGCCGTGGAAATAGCATTTCCCTTTGCTATTATGTCATATCTTTCATTAATTGTCAAATTCCTTCTCGTGGTGTCATGTGTAGATCCTTTATGCCTCGTAATGCGAATCAGAGGAAATTTAATACAAATGCTACTACCCTCTATAACAAGCCACTTACAATGTACAAAGCGTTTAAACGTCATGTGATTAAAAAAAAAATTGTAAGAGTTGAAAATGTTTCTTGCATAACAATGGCACGGGGTGTGAGCAATACATAAATTGCTTTTTTAAAAGGTTATATACCCGATTTGCTGCTAAAAAATGTCGTCATTAGCACCGGTCCCACCACGTAGAACGTATAGCGTCCACGTTAGCAATCTCTAGTAAAAATTGGTCGGATGGACTCAATTAGGATAAATACAAAAATTTTAGGATTAAATTGACACAATTGAAAGGTTTAGGACTGCATTGGTATTAATGTAATAAGTTTAGAACTTTTTTGGTTCTTTTCTTGTAATCAGTTTATGGTGGACAATCTGCCGAAAGAATCAATAGGCTAAAGAAGGGTGACAAAAACATGAAGTTTGATCCAACTATAGGGGGCCAAATTTGGTGCAACGCCAGTAACGAATTCACGTGTGAGCTTCGTGAGAAGCCTCAACTTTGAAGGACCACTTGCTTGATAGAGAAGCATAATTTTAGAGGGAAGTTGGGGAGGTAGTTCCCCAGTGACGTGATCTCTTCATTGACAGGACCACTTCAAACTGCCCTTCCATGGCCTCAAGATGATTGATGAATCTTCGTTCCCCTTGTCCTTGTTTTCCAGATTTCATCAGATGAGAACGGATAAGAAAGGAAGAGGCTAACATAGAATGGGTTAGGTCCAGATTGGATCCTCCAACTCGTCTTGCTTCTCCTGTTTTTGTCCTTCAACGTGTTCTGTCAATCGAGTCGTCTAGCTCTTGCTTAGCTGGTCCAACGTGGTCCTTGCGTCATCTTCTCTCGTTTGCTCCATCGATTGATCGATGTGGCAAAAACATAGCCATAATGTGGGATGACGCTTACATTTCACCGTCACAGTGACCCAAAGGAAAAGAGAAAAGTACGGAGAACAACATCAAAGATCGAGCGAGCTAGAGGATACAATCTGCGGTCGAACATGTCCAATGATAACTCGTAAACAATGGTCATTATGTGGTTGATCGAATTTAAATATTAAATCATATGTTCATCTAACAGCTTACACTTGTAGAACACTTGACAGTGGTCTCACAAAATCTCATATGATATCAGAACAGAAAATCCTGAGTTCAAATCTTTCTAGACCTACCCAGATGCCTCCACGCTTAGTACTGGGAA
>JANUWG010000731.1:0-10670 GCA_025175695.1 Eugenia klotzschiana
CTCCCCTTTTAACAATTTTCTCAAGCTCTTCAACCTTTTCTAACATCAATCTGGCACTCCCGTGTGTTGATTGGACCAACTTATTAGCCACTTCGAGAGAACTGCACAGCTGGAAATTTTTATGCTGAGTAAGAACATGAAATGCCAAAATTAACTGAAATCGCTAAAACACCAAAGTTCAAATGAATGGATTTTTAGAAAATAGACTGATAGCGAAGAGAAATAACAAACACCAAGATGTTGGACAAGAGAAGGAAAATTACAGTTTTCCTAGAGAGATCATTTTATGCAATAGAGAGATGTCTCAAATTATGTCAACCCCCTAATATTTCATTTTGTTGAACCTGTATTGAATGGAACTATCCACATATAGAGGAGATAACAGAGTATGGGAGCAGGAAAATGCTAAGGAAATATGCAACGAAGCAACCGCAGTTAGCCAAACGCTACTAATGAGCTCCGAACTAACCTAAAAGGAACAGAAAAACAGAGAATTAACTAATGCTCAGAGACTAATTCCCGTAAGGTTATGCACCAATAAACTAGAAGCAGGCTAATTGGTAATGCAGATCAACGAATCATTTCTTAGCCAAGGAACATAACATCATCACCTTCAACGTTAGGGCAGTCCATGAGTGGTCTCCTCTTGCAAGTGCCTCATTCAAATTGTCATAGTTTTCCTACATGACAACAAGTGGTATCAGTAACTCAAATCATTGATAGAGTCAGCATTCAAACTAGCAAATACGCAAGGCAGAATGGTACGGTGCAAAAATACGCAAGGCAGAATGGCACGGTACAATGATGTTTGATTTGAAACAAGGTTCCTGTAAGTTCACATCATATCTAGGACATTGTTTTTATAGGCTGATGCAGGTAAATAAGGGGTAACAATTATTCAGTCGGGCCAGATGATTTAAACTAGAAGTTGCATTCAACGACTTAAAGCCAAGTGCTCTATCATTAAGATTCAGGACATGAAGAGGATATCGAGCAATTTATGTAAGTTGATGTAAAACGCAGGGACAAAGCAGAGGACAACAACAAGCAGATATTTAACTGACGCAGCCCTTCATGTTGACCAAGTAATTTACGGGTGTCCCCTGCACTTCGGGGTCTGGGAGGTAGTTGATATGCGAGGAACAAAGACAGTAATCCAAAATTCTAATGCAATTTGATTCGGAATTGATAGAAAATCGTTCAAATCAAAATACTACGGGACCATACAATCTCTCCATTATCTATCTCCTTGTAAGAAGCCTCATTCACATAAAAATAGCAGCCGAGGAGGCAAAACCCAATCTGCCACAAGAGTTCACGACTTATCTGAGTCATGGACATCAGTGATTACTACTACAATCAACATCATCAACATCAACATCACCTTAATCCCAAACCAGTTGGGGTCGGCGGTCGATGATTACTACTACAATCCTGGACAAAAATCAGCACATTCCAAAGGGTTTCAGAGCTGTGATTGCAAACATAGAGAGACATGGATGTCACTCAAGATACCAACCTAATCCATGGATGTCACTTAAATTACTGCCATTACCACTTTCAAACTGCGACTTATAATCCCTACACCAGCAATAGAAAGCAAAAGATGGAGTTTTCCTAAATCTACCATGGAAAAACCGCTCCGCAGAACCAATGAGAATTCCAATTCTCATTCACTTTATTCAAGGTAATGGAGGTTAATCAGATAAAACTAATCCTCAACTACTCGAATTTCCACTCTCAAACCATAATTCGACGAGACGAAAAGCCCCGCACATCTTCAACACCTCAAGATCATCAACAAGCTCAAATTGTTAACCCATTCTCATTTGTGCATCTTCCTTTCCAAGCCCAAACTCACCGATCGCCATAACCTAAGGCTACAACAATGTCTGGCTTCGCGAAGAGAAAAATGGCCAATTAGAAAGAGAGGTCCTTCAGCATTAGAGAAACCTGGAAGAGCTTGGGGAGGTCCGACGGCCGAGAGGTGCTTGAGCTGAACTCAGAGAGCGAAGAAGACGGAGATGGCGGGAGAGACTCGGGAGGAGCAACGTCTTCTCCGACGTCGCTGAGCAGATCTCCGATGCAAAGAAGCGGACCGCCCGTTGCTCGAATCATCTCCGATGATCTCTCTCTCTCTCTCTCTCTCTCTCACTTCCTCCTTCGCAAGCTTCGTGATTTAGTTCGGCCCGCAGCCCTTTGGCCCATCGGGCTCTTTAAAAACGCGGGCCGACCCAGCCCAAATCCGGCCCGGCCTGCCCACTGAATAGCCCTGGATTCGTTGATACGTTTCCCGAAGTCCCAACCGATTGACTCTATAAAAGGCTTCTTCTCCGTGCTTCGTGACGACCAGGGAACGTCCTCGAATCGGTGATTTAGCCAATGGCGTACGTTGAGCGAGGTAACCAATTGCCGAATTGAGCTATACGATCCGGCGCTTGTAGCTTTCTATCTTCCCTTTTTGCTCTTTAATTTGTTTTGATTTGATCGAGAATTGATATCTACGATCGCGCGGTGATAGCGATTGTGCGTTCGATTAACCTGTTGAGGCTGAGTATCCTAGGTTCTTGAAGACGTCTGTTGAATATGACTTCGTGAATTGGTGAAAAAGTTGCTTCATTTTTGTCATTTGAGTTACATTCTGGGGAAACGATCCATTCGTTCTGATTGTAGCGGAGTCAACTGTTGAATTGACTTGGCTCTCTTATAAATTTCTTCAGGAAAGATTGAGGCTGACCGCGTATATTACATCTAAATCTATTTAATGTGCTGATCACCTGGCTCAGATTGTTTTGGTCTTGCTTCTGCCTCACATTGAGGTGTAATGGTTGACCGTTTGCTTTGCTCGTGCGCGCGCGATCGGAATTGAGAGTTTTTACAAGGTTCAAACTGTTCGATTCTATTGAAAGTACCTGCAAGCCTCTGAAAATCTTGCTACCAGTGGCGTATACCTATGAAGTGCGCAATTCATTTTGCCACCCATGTTGTTCCTCTTGTCAAAAAAATCTGTCTTTGGCGTTAAATCCGAGATTCTTTTGACTTATATGCTACCGAGCAGCTCGTTATTGTTTCCTTGACTCCTTTGGCCTGAAATTTGAAGAATCAATCCACACCAATGAGAATTGAGATTCTATAACGTTGTGTATTACTGCATAAGCTGCTCATTCATTAACTTGGTCTCTTTGGGCTTACCAATATGAGCTATCATGCATTCGTGGATGCCCAGGAAATGTGCTTCTGGTGAGTGATAATTTAGTCTTATTCCACTGCACTGGAAAATGCTGTACATGAGTTGTCATGTTGGCATGCTTAACCTGAAGGAGGAGTCCAATGTACTCCAAGAGTAGTATGACTTAGGACAATTATTCTTGTCTTCTGCATTATACATTCTTCTTGAGTTCTGAATTTCCTCTGTTTGCCCTTTGGTTTCTATGCCGTCGCAATTTTTGCATTTCAAGTTTCTGTATTTCTTGTCCAAAATCAGTGCAGCATGTTGGACTTATCCTCGATGTCACTGAGTTTTCATCTGTTCATCAAATTTTTGTGAATAAATCGTAATGATGATTGAGTTTCCCAATTGGCGAGTCAAAGCACCGTCATGTATGTTAAAGAATATAAACTCTTAGAAGTTCAATATTTTTTGATAGATGCGTGTAGGGATGCGAAATCTTTAGTAACGACATTGAAAGATGATGAAATAAGACTTCCATTAGCATTTACTTGAGTGTGTTTTAAGTGGTTTCATAAATTACATGGTTTCATAATAAAATTAACGTATTGCTGTTCATGTGAGATCAGTTGCATAAATTTTTATGCGGAGCCTTTGCTCTACAGTGAAAGATGTTTCCTTTTGAGTTATTGTGTGGGGATCGGTTCATAACAGCACAACAATGAGAAATGCATAACGTGCTTAGTTCTATCTCTTTTTGTGCATTTGCGATCTTCTTTTATCTAAGTTTTCATCACAACATTTTTTGGGCCGCCCTTCTTTCCTAATTGTCATCAAGTTGCTCTATGGCAATAATTTTACCTTTTAGCGCCTGGGTTACACTGTTTGAAATCCGTAGAATGGAAGGTAGAGCTAGGTTAGGATGAAAGAACGTATCGTATCAATGTGTTTAGTTTGATGTATGATGGCAATGGTGTTTTATGGACTTGCAGGTGTGGTGAAATCCAAGAGATCAATATGGCGACTTAAGACCATCAGAGACTTATTCTGGGCAATTGTGAATTTCATAGGCGTGTTTTTCGCTACAATGTTTTCGGTAACGTGATCACTGTCTCGGTTGCTTCTTTGGAAGTAGGCACTAGCAACTTGTTATCATCTTAATAATTTGCTTGTCGTTCCTATATTGTGTGAATAGATGCAAAAGTCCGATGCTTATAGGAAGGGCTCCGGCTCTAGCAAGAAATGGGATGGTGGTGGTGGCCCGGGAGGTTCTGGAAGGGGTCCATACGGTGGCGGCCCTCATGGCCCACCACGCGGATTGGATAATGTCCGCGGAATTGACCACAGTGAGTTCGATACCATTCGCATGAGTGCTAATGATAATTACTTTCAGAAGGCTTTCTTCAGTTTCTATATACTTACCTAGTGATTTGTCTTTTGGCTAGGTTCGTTGCCTGCCTGTGGTTCTTGCTGTGGTTGAGGGTATTATTCTCCTGCTTGCAGAAGCATTGAATTGTCTATGATGCCTATATTCGAAAGGACAAAAACTCAGTCTACTTCTGTGTGTACTTTAGCATGACTCGTGGATCGAATTAATGTGAGTAAAACTTCTAAGACGACAGGAATTGGTACTTGCGAGATTATCTTTCTTATGAGCACATAATGGTTCGAAAGTTTGTTGAGTGTTTCTAAATTGCACTTATAGGATATGCTGCTGTGCCGACTCTCATCTTTTGTTCTGTTAGTTCTTTGGAACAGACGGTAAAGACTAATCATCTATCATAGTTTTCATCAAACGAAAGGATCGACAGTGACATTCCGAGGTCCTGAAATCTTTTTCCTCTTAGGCCGGCAGCTTCATTCATAACTAGTGATAACTTGTGAAGGAACCGCGCTGGGAGTAGCATCCCGATGTTCCGCTAGCAATGAGTTTTTAGCACCAACGGTTATGCACTTTGATGTTGGTTTGGAAATTATAGTTGAGAGAATATTTACATAATAAATCACACATTTATCTAATAATTTAAGTTACAAGAATATCACATGGTATTAGAGTCAGTGCTATCTCTTTTCACGTGGCAACTTGCACTTTAAATGAGTGGTGAAGTATTGTCCCTTGACAATGAATTTTTAATACTTTTTATATTCATGTGATTTTTCTCTACTTATCAATGTAAGCGTTTAGAATAATTGATCATAATTTCACAAAATCTCACACCGCTATCATCCATCATGTATGGTCAATTGGGTCTTCCTTGCTGCATCCTAAACGTATACACGGACTACTTTCCTCAATAATAACTGCTAATCATCTATCATATTGTTCCATGTGGCACATAGCATATTGGGTAAGAATGGAGAAATGTCTCCTAAGTGAATTTTTCTTCTTTCACGTAAAGATGTGTTCATGCATGACATACTATGAAAAACCAATTTATAACTGATTGATTTACCTTTTTTTTTTTTTTTGCCAAATTGACCAATCAAGACCAAACCAAGTTCGTCCGTTTAGTAGCTTTTATACTATCGACGCACAAGCCATGCGCCCATACGACCCGTTCTAAAGCGAGAAAATTTTTTCAGCTATTTTTCTTTTGGGAGGTCTAGTGTAGTAGTTGATAAATCAACTAGTTGTTTATTCCGCATTGACAAGTGAAGGATGTGTTTGTTTTACGAAAAATGAATGGTTTAAAAAATATTTTTTTAAAAGTAATCGTTTATATTGTTTGCAAAAATGAATGAATACAAAATATCTCTATTGTCTATGAAAATGTTTAGACATAAATTTTCATTGATAAATTATTTCAAGCAATACAAACGATTATTTTTTAAAAAATATTTTCCGAATCATCTGTTTCTGTGAAACAAATTTTTTCTTTTAAATGCTTGCATCGGTTGTCCGTGATTGTCGGTCTCACATTGACTTGGCGACTCTCACTTTTGTCTCGTCCCAAATTACACTGGTCGTGTCACTGGTTGAAGACACAAAGCGGAGGGCCCCTTTTGAACGAATCACATGCATCATCAGGAGATGCAACTCACAAACAGAACAAACAAAGACAGTTAAAAGCTTCTTCACCATTTATCGTGCATTCTTAAAGGCAGCACATGGTCGAGTCCCAGGTTTTCCCAGTTCTAGTTCGTTTGTGAAAGAAAAGTCTCCATTAGAAAGGCGGAGGCGCGAAGAACAAGAAGAAGAATGGGAGAAAAGAAAAGGAAGAGGGGAAAATTTATGAAACTACAAAATTTCTACACGTAAAAGAGTGAGAGAGCGGGGAAGAAGACGACTCCAAATCAGAGCTTCCCACCTTTAATGGAGACTTTTCCTTGACAAAGTTTCTGAACATCATGGACAGAAAGAGGGGACAAGACGATAAGTTAGCTGCCATTTTCAATTTTGAAGCCATTCATTGAAGTTGCCGATGGCAATTAACTTGCTTTCTTGCGCAGTGGTACAGCACCACAAAACCCTATGAAGTTACTACTGAAATTCAGATAAAGAGACCAGTTTGAATCTCATTTGGTAAACTCAAAGTGGATATGGGGGCGCGATGAGCCGGCCTTGATTAGGTAAAAATCATATTAACCATCTGGGAAGAAATCTCATTAAAATCAAGTCATTTCATTCTGAAATCCATCCACAAACCATTATTTGCGTGAAGATCACAGATGGGTTCGGGGTGAAAACAAGCAAAAGCAGCACACACCAGTGGGAAAGGAGATCGATCAACGAGGCACCAGAAGAAAATTGGAACCGCAAACAGCTTCTAAAATTTAAAACAGGGATGGATATCTCGAACAGTCGCCGGAGAGATACACGATAGATTTAAACAAAACTAGACCTAAATGTAAAGAGCTAAGTTACTCTACAACCCCAAAAACCCAATTCCCCTTTTTATTAAGAGAAGGCTAAAAAGTTTCAAAGGAAGGAGAGAGGAGGCAAAGGGGGTCGGGGACACGACAATTTCCCATGTATTACAGCATGAAATGTATGCAGCTGTGTACTCCAGTAAGCAAAACTTCCTGCGAAAAAGGGGAAAAGATCACAATGAATTTCCAATTGTTTGAAGAAATTAAGAGGGATGGTGAAGATCAATGCGCATATCTACAGATTTGATTATCACATAACAAAGAATTCATTTTCAGCATGCATGAGCTCTCGTCCACCAAACATGAAGGATACGACATGCGAGCTCACGGCAAACAAACATGAGGGATATGATGTGGGTTAGGAAAAATTGACCAGCCAAAGTACCTTCATCTAGAGCTCATCTTTGCCTGTGACTTTCTCTTCTTCGCCCGTGGCTTTCTCTTCTTCACCTGTGGCTTTCTCTTCTGTTTTATCACGGTTCTTCTCGATGAAATCTATTATATCTTCCTTTGTCCTATCACCATCATACGGCAACACCTTCCCACTTGCTGACCTAAAGTAAATAGTTGGGTACCCCTTGACATCGAAGGTGTCACTTGGGACATCATTCGCAGTTGCGTCCTGAAAAGGAAAGCATAACATTGGCACAGCCATGGTTGAACCCAAATAATATTATTGCACAAGGGCCTGGTCTCTCTCTCTCTCTCTCTCTCTCACACACACACACACACACACAAACTAGCTGAACAAATCCCATCATAACTATTAAAATGGCAGAACCAAAAGATGGGTGGAAAGAACAAGATAAATTGTTAATGGATCATCTGAGACAGGGATATAGCCCTCAAATTTTCGGTAAGATCATACTTTAACCCTTGGCAAAGAGAGAACATGAAGTAGCACTCTAGAAGCACACATGGAAGAGGACCAATGTATTAAACTAAACAAGTGACTGATCACGGAAGACAATAAAGAAGTGAAAAACAGTACTTCATATACCAGTACAAGTACCTCACATGAAGCATACTTTATCCGGAGAATTTACCCACTACGTGAGGATAATTCTTTGCCTTCTCCAAAGAGGGGAAAAAACATGGAAGCATATTAACAGTAGTTCACATTTCTAGCATTGTTCTTTGGAAAGCAGCTGACTTTTATGTCACTTCAGTTTCTATGAATAGGTCTCTATGTTCATCACTTGCGCCTTTCTATGATTCAATCACGCATTTTTTCCCCAAACCCAATCAAGTATCAACCCCCGCACCAAAAGTGCTTTTATAGGTACTCAAACAACAAATACAAACATCACTCGGGCAGTTTTGAAAAGGTTAGATCACTGTTGCTGCAATTCAGGAAAATTATCAACCAACTTTGAGCAGGAATACTTACAAACTTGGCAATAATAACATTAGCATCACTTCCGAAAGAAACTGCAACTTCATCCAATATAGGAGCCAATTTTTTGCAATGTCCACACCAAGGAGCATAAAACTCCAGAAGAACTGCAGAAAAATTTTCCAGCATGTTAGGTGTAAGTCTTCTAACACTGAGTCAGGAATGCAATTAAACAGGACAGATCATATCATACTGCAAGTATATATGTCATGAGAAAGCCAAGAAGGAATATATAAGAAGATCCCAAAGCTCAGTATACTTGCAGATGACACCAGACAACACAAAGCATAACACTATGTACCATTTTTGTCAGAGTTCAACACCATCTCCTGTAGAGTCTCAGCTACAACTACTTTCACAGGCTCGCTGTTATCTTGGGGTATGGGTTCAGACTTCCTGTACTGTGGGACCTTGCCTTCCTGCAATTAACATAACAACATTAGATCAAAACATACAACATACTTTGGAATCTTTCAAAGTGTAGAAGTTCTAATTTACATGTTGTATGAGACAGAGAGTGTGAGGACATCTCTCAAGTGTTGTGAGAGACACAAGCATAAGAGATAAATGTAACCTTGTACTCTTTCACCCAAGGAGCAATATCATCAGGTTGCAGGTTTGGTTTCAAATACTTTTTCCCATCATTTGTCTGCACTACAATAAGAGGCACTTGGTCCTCCTTGAGTCCAAAATACTGCAGGTAAACGTTAAACATCAATTTTTCATCTGCGTAAGAATAACCAAATGCGCAGCTTTAGATGAAGAACTCAAAATGAACAGAAAAACACTAACCTGGAAGGCACCTTGACTAGCTTCCAGATCTCCCATCAGAAAGCTGATGCCCTGTCCTTTATATTGCTCAGCAACATCGCGGTATTTTGAGGTAAAAGGTTCAGCTACATCAGCGCTAAAATTCAAAAACAACATTGCCTATGCAATGCAAATGGAGTTGGCAGATGTTATCCATGAAACGAAATAACGAATAACAGACAAATCTGAACTATTCAAGAGCAATTTACTGAGTAGAAAAGAAATTGTTCTTGAAATTTATCTACCATGCCCTCAATTAAAAAATCAAGGACCAAACAACAATATGTGCAGAACGGTCTCACAATTTAAATTACAGATAGACACTTAAGAAAGCATACTGAGCTTCAAAAGAGGGAAAAAAAATAATTCAGCAGAAAAGGTTTGCAAATTATTTGACCATTAAAAAGAATATAAAACTAACCAAAGATAGTAACAATCGATTCGTGCAGGCAAAGAACTGCCTAAAATAAGTTAACAAAAAGATTTGACACATTGCGCAACTGAAATACCCTATAGTACAAGCATATAGTCCAAACAATAGGTGCAATCCACATTTTATGGCTAGAGATAATTAGCTACACTTACAAGGTCCACACATAACATCATACTATCATCTGAACCATCCACCCAAGAATGGTGCAGACAATTTTCATCAAGGAATTGATCAACAACATGAAGATCCACAAATCAAAAAGCAGTAGCATGTGTAAAAGTATAAAATAACAACTTGCTACAATCTACCTTAGCATTATCGCTATTAAAAAACTTGATCACAAAAGGGTGGTTGCTTGGGTCATTGTCAAAGATAGTGACAACAGGCACACTGGATTCTTCAACAAACTTCTCCAGAGCATCCACATGGAAATCCTGTAATATGTTTGTCCACTTATTAGTGTGCCATGAATCCGTGAAGAGCAAGAAAAGATACTTATACCCTAAAACAGAAGTACCTGTAAATCAACAAAGAGTTCGTCAAATGGCTTAAAGAGCCTAACAACAGGTCCAGTAACTGATGACTCTCCCCGTGGAAGCAGTTTGGCATCCAAAGTGTGACCAAACTCATAGTCAGAGCGCAACTTCTCAGCTAAAGCAGTGAAATTCTCATACTCTTCACCAGAAAACTTTGGGAATATCCCAACCTGTGAGTGTAGGCCACAATAGCAAAAAATTAGATATAGGAGGAAAGTCGTCCAAATAGAAAACCCAAGGCAGAGCACTTACAATCACTATGTTTTTATCTCCTATCAGAGTGCTGGAATCTTCAACAGATTTCATTTCGGCAGAAGGAGGACCGCTTTGTTTCTTCAAGTATGCAACAATACCATCCGCATCGCGGGGACCTTTGTACTCTTGAATAGTCTTCCCCCCTTTTCTCAAGATTTTAAGTGTGGGAAAACCCTTGATGTCATATTCGCTAGCAAGCTC
>JANUWG010000732.1:0-10662 GCA_025175695.1 Eugenia klotzschiana
TTCACTCTTTCTTTATCGCAAGCAAATAGCCAAAGAGCTGATGAAAGAGCACCGTCTTCTCTTATTCCTGAAAACATCTGCAGAGCAGTTATTACAAAAAGACTAGCATCTCTAACAGGAAAAGCAAGCAAAGACCTCCCCTTTGGTTTGTTTGGTGGCCTCCTTCCTTGAGAAGAGTGAAAGCAGAATCAGACTCTCGGACGTGGGATCTTGCCTAAAGAAATTTCCATTGAGCGGGGTAAGTCTCAAAAAGCATTTCACCGGCACTCAGCCCTTCTCCCCTTACTCCAAGAGCCGACCTCTATTCCTTCAACAGCAGTTAGGCCTTTTTCTAATCCTACTGCCCTTCTCCCAAGAGTGGAAGAAAGGGCTACCGACTTGGCCTACTTTGACTACGCTATTCTTCCCATTTCGAAAGAAGAAGAAGTAGCCCCGCCGACGACAACAGATTCCATAGCTGGAGATCTTGCTAACAATGAAACTCCTAACCAACAATCATATAACCGGGGATGAGCTCCTCTCCTCCCTTCTGGCCATTGAAAGCATTCCAATTGTTCTTAGGATTCGTTCAAAAGAGCATTTCCCTAATCTAAACTTATCCCAGCTCTAAAGGCAGCTACTGACTCGATAGCTCAAGAAGAATCACAGTCGACTCAACTTGAGCTGCGGATCCCATTGGTGTTGACCCAGAAACGAAGCCAGGAGCACAGCCCATTGATTCAGTGGTTTACCTTGACTCAGTTGATGCAGTGAAAGCACCTGTTGATCCAGTTGCCCGAGCTGATGAACTTGACCCAAGAGATATATGATAAGCAAAAGAGTAATAGGTGGAAGCAGGTCCAATTGATGGCAAAGTGTAAGCATCATCAGTAGAAGCAGATCTAGTGCTAGCAGGTCGAGGAATTCAAATGTCCAGATTCATATCTAATTTCAAAGTCATGTAGGTGCGGTCGAGCGGAAAAAGCCCCAGAGCTCCCCGCGAAAGATCACCCACACAGGCATACAGCTGCGCACCAGACGGGTTAACAAAGAGCGCCTGTACACAACGGATTTGGACGCCCAAATTTGACAGGATTTGCCCCGCCCGTTCAATGATAAGTTGAACTTGGTGGTCGCACTTAGCGAGGTTCCTTTCTATAGACAGATACTCCCGGGAAGTCCGGACGCGGCGAAGTTCGGCCAATCCATCCTATCCTGGATTCCGAATTGAAGCCCAAAAGGCTTAGCAGGTCAAGCGCGACAACGGCATCAGTCGCGATGTGTTTTTTAAGCCTTGCCAACAATCCATACCCCTTTGGTATCGCTAGCCCAGCACTTAGGGCTATCTTCTTGTTGCATTGCCCCCTGGTGGCAAGCCCTGCTTCTCATTCGCTAAAGCAAAACTAGAAAATTCCATCGACCGGCTCAAAGACAAAAGCTGGATCGGTTCACTTCCACACCTCAAGCATCGTAGCAGCAGCCTAGCTCAAAGCTCCCCAACCCTCTAATGAAACTCGCCGCCTCGTAAACTCGGCTCCTTGCCTCGAGACCATAGGATAGGGCAAGCGGTGCTGCTCCGTCTTAGGTAGGGCTAAGTAGGGCTGAGTTTGTTTTGCTCAAGACGGCCATGTTAGTTACGTGGAGGCTATCCCTGCTTCAATCAGCTAGAAAAGCGGAAATTTTGATCAACTAGGTTTATTTCCTGGTTGCCTTACTCATTTAGGGCTTAGTCTGACTTTTGCATCATGAAATTGCGTAGAGTCATGTGCGAATCTCCAGCTAGTTCGGATTCAAACATGACCGCTAGACTGGACTAGAGACTGCCTCTTACTGAGCCTTTCAAACTAGGTGGGTCTGGTTTACATGTGCAAAAAGTTAGGACTAGTGACTGAAACGGTTTCAAAGTATTAAAAGCCTGCGGAGACTACTTCATAGGGATCGATCCTTTTGAAGGGAGCTTTATTATCAGGGAAGGATGACTTTCATTATGACTACATTGCTTTTAAGCCGAATGGATGTTACGAAATGCAGTGATACGGAAACGATTTTTATGGTTCTAATCCATGCGCATAGTCGCACTCATGAGAGTCTCTTTTCTTGTATTTGAAAAATTTGAACTCTTTCCCCTTTGTGTTTATGTTTAAGTTTTGTTGGACTTCTTTCCGAACTTGTGAGATTTCTTGGCCATCTCCGAGAGCGGCCTTTCTCTCTTTTAAATTCTCTCGAATAAGTTCCTCTTTTTTGACATCCAACGCGGAAGTTGCAGAGGATGACTCAGCCAAAGGTTCGCGCGGTTCGGAATGAGCTTTTGCGCCCAGCTTGTTCCATATGATTTATAGTGGTTTCGACCTCGTCCTAACGGACGATCCTCACACCAAAAACAATCACAAAGGCCAGAGTCGAAGAGCACCCAACCTTTAATAAAAAAGAATGTACATTGCGACTAGCAAAAGAGATCCCAGCCTTTGAAAGTAGGGGCTGAAAGAAATCCAGTGAGCCGAGAAAAAGACAAAGAAGATAAAAAAAGAAAACTATAGTGGCTAGGAAAGCCCCGGAGATTCTATGGGAAATTGGAAACGTCGAAGTGAGCTGTGGCTTATAAATAGGAAGATGAGGAGATAACGGGCGAAGGATATTCATGGTGCGATTGGATCTTCTTTGATTCATTACGACCAGCGCGGTTGTTCGTATTTCATTTTCATTTGCCAAACCAAACCCTATGTTTGCACTAAGTTACTTACGGAATCTCAAATCGTTTCCGAGAAAACTTCGTTCGAATTGCATGTGTTAAGCAAAGTGCAAAAACCAACTTCTTAGCGCTTAGCTACTGCCTATAAGCTTACACCTGCTCTTACAATAAAAAATAAATTTTCAATGTCCGAATCAAAACCTTTCTTTTCTTATGATTAGAGGGAAGGATCACTCCTAAATGCAGCCTTTATCAACTATAAGATACCACCCGACGCACTTGGGTACTTCCATCCGCCAATCAAGGCTAGTGTAGCGAAGGGAGCCAAAAAACGTGAGCGCCCCTACGCGAGCCTTATTGAAAAGGCCCCTGACTATAGATAGGGCGTTAGCGCTTTACTAATAACATAGAAAGGGTTCCAACCAAAACCTACTCCTAACAAGTTGCTGAGTTCGGCTTTCGGGACTACTTAGGGCTTATGGTTTATATAAAAAAGAGCCCTCGGCCTTCTTTCTTGTTTAAGGGCTGCTCGCCTTTTTGAATAGAAGGAAGTGGGATAGCGGAGGTGATTTCGGTAAACCGATGCATGAGCTGAGGCTCCCATGTCCCGCCGACCCTCCGAAAAAGTCAGGTCGTAAAACGGCTCATAGGGAGTCAGAAGCAAGCAGAGTCAAAGGCGGGTCAAACTCACATAAGCATAGGGGGAGACACATTCATGAAAAGCGAGAAGCCGTGCCGTGGGGGACTGACCAACTATGAATAGATCTTACTTAGGGCTAAGAGTAGGAACATCTATTAGTCCGTATCGTGGGTCTACTTGTTACAAAAGGCAAACATCCCCATTCCAAAACATTCACATTGGTCCTCAGGCAGGCATCGAAAAGGGGACGAAAAGAGTCTATTTACCTTTACAATATTCCGGAATGTATCATGGCCCTATCCATTCATCTTTTTCTTCAAAAAAAAAGAGTTCCGCATCTTTCCGGGGCCCGGGGAACAAATAGGCGCGGGGAAGAGGGAGAGGGGGGCTACGAGCCCTCTCCCGTTGCTGTTCCCGGACCACCCATCCCTTCCTTCCCCTTCGCCCGGCCCGGTGAGGTCCGATCAGATCAGATCTATCGAACGAAGTGAAGTGATAGGAAGAGAAGACTTCTGGCGGGAGATCTCTATTCATTACACCTCCTTGACTAGTAAGGGGAAAAGGGAAGTGCGCTCTTGCGCACCAGCTGAAGGAAGGAGCTTTGGAAGCTTACCAACAACCTATCAACTCCTAACAAGTTGCTGGATCGAAGTAGGACATTCTCCATCCGCCCGCCAGCAGCAGAGGGGGTTCGATTCCCGTTATACGCGATGTGGCGAAAAAGACTGATTCAACAATACATCATGCCTGCATTAAGATTTAAAACTTGTCGTCTACTTTCAGGAAATGTTCGGAAGAGAGAACTTACAATAATACAACGCCGCATTCTCCGAAGATTGAGGAAGAAGAACAGATCTATTAAGAGAAAGATTTCTTCGAGAGAAAATCTTAACAGTTACATCCAATTACAAACTACACGAAAGTTGTCCCTTTTTTATGGGGATTTACCCATCACAGAGATGCACAGAGGAACAGAACAAACTTCATATATACCTTTTCCACTCAATCCAGAAACAAGATCGGACGTTATTCCGGTTCGTCTCCATTTTCGTGAAACTATTCCTCAAGCAAGGCAGCCGATAAGTCATCGAAGGCTTTGTGTGAATAATGGAATGGTAAGCATTACTCATTTGAAAGTGTCCCACGGTGATCTAATATCTTTTCAAGAAAATGACGCGAGAATCCGCGGTGAAGAAATAAGGAGATCTTTCTATATCGAAATATCAGTTGATAAAATCATAGGCAAATTCCTGCCGGTAAGAATGTGGAGAAGAACGAAAACAGAATGGTTCCACCTACTCAAAACTAAGAGGGGATGCCACCTACTACTAAAATCCCGGTTTTTGAAACAGTTGCGTTCTTCTATGCAAGAAGAAGACTTAGAAAGAACAAAGAAGTTTGGATCCGAAAAAGTATGCTTAGGCAGTTCCTTCGCTGAGCACAACAGAATGAAGAGGAATTTGTATCATTTCAAATCCCTATTCTTTTCGAAGAGAAGGAAGGAGAAAAACCGATATCTTCCTACTCGAAGAAGAAGTACTTTAGTTTACAACTCTTCTTTATATAGTAATTCGACCTATTGCTCCGCAGCCCCCCATCAGTTGACTATGAAGAGAAGAATCAAAAGGATCGAACTACCTACTCATTATTCGGAGGTGAATCATAGAACACCAAAAGCTGTGGTATCTTATGGACCTAACATAGGTCACATCCCTCACGACATAAGATTGAAAGATCCAAACCTTCCTCTTCGGAGCGGAAACGGACGTGGCCAAAACATATAAAGATCGGCGTAGTCGCTCATAGGGACAAATCTATCCGGATAGAGGATGTCTAGATCGATTTATAGATAGATTTCTATCCATATAGATAGGTATCTCCGTGGATAGAGAAAAAAATAGGGATCCATCTAGATCTTGATTCACTATTTCATTCCATTTTTCTTTTTACGACAAGTTTGAAATCTGCAAGGAAACATCGTTTTTCAATTATTACTTTCTGGGTCGGAGCGTAGACGAGCGAGCAGAGCCCAGGAAAGAGGGAAGCCCGTGATAGAGCAGTCGACTAGAAGTATAAGACTGCTGGCCTGAGAGAAGGCGGCCTCTCTCGGGGCCCATTTCTATTCTTTCTTTTTGATTTCGGGTTTCTTTCTTTTTTCAGGGGCCCAGAACGCTAAAAGGTGGGGGAGAAGCAAGCCGAACCTCTGATCGACCGAGACACATAAAAAATTCTCGGCGTCGAGAGAAGAGATTTGAGATTCCGTAAGTAACTCAGTGAGTGCTTTCTAAGCTAAGAAGGGCTTGGAAGAAGAAAATGAAATTGGAACAACCGCGCTGGTCGTAATAGATCGACTTTCATGCTAGTTCTTGCTCAAGCATGAAAGTTCCATTTCAGGAAAGGACGACGTACCATGATACTTTCTGTTTTGTCGAGCCCTGCTTTGGTCTCTGGTTTGATGGTTGCACGTGCTAAAAATCCGGTACATTCCGTTTTGTTTCCCATCCCAGTCTTTCGCAACACTTCAGGGTTACTTCTTTTGTTAGGTCTCGACTTCTCCGCTATGATCTTCCCAGTAGTTCATATAGGAGCTATAGCCGTTTCATTCCTATTCGTTGTTATGATGTTCCATATTCAAATAGCGGAGATTCACGAAGAAGTATTGCGCTATTTACCAGTGAGTGGTCTTATTGGACTGATCTTTTGGTGGGAAATGTTCTTCATTTTAGATAATGAAAGCATTCCATTACTACCAACCCAAAGAAATACGACCTCTCTGAGATATACGGTTTATGCCGGAAAGGTACGAAGTTGGACTAATTTGGAAACATTGGGCAATTTACTTTATACTTACTATTCCGTCTGGTTTTTGGTTCCGAGTCTGATTTTATTAGTAGCCATGATTGGGGCTATAGTACTGACTATGCATAGGACTACTAAGGTGAAAAGACAGGATGTATTCCGACGAAATGCTATTGATTTTAGGAGGACTATAATGAGGAGGACGACAGACCCACTCACGATCTACTAAGAAGGAAAGTAGCTTGATATTGGTTCGAATCCAATTCGTGAGAAGGCCTTCTTTGTCATCTAGATGTCTTGACGCCTCCATTTTCTCGTTAGACGGATGACTGCCCCATTCCATTGCTGGTAAATAGGGAGTAGGACCCAGCTGAACTTCTTTGTCTATTTCTGGAACTAATATAGATGGAGGGAGCATGTGGATTGGCTTCCTTTCTCTTTCTCAGCCAGTCGACTGAAGATAGCGGGAGAGGGATTGTTGGCAGTAAATTGACTTCGGGAGAGAGCGTTAGACATTAATGAATTTATCCAGTAGTATTGAACCGATTCGTTGATTGATCGCCCCAAGCCCGTGTCAGGTTGGGTTAGCCCTCTCTTTTCTGAATTGAGGACTCCTGAATAAAATCCGGTCCCAGAGGCATCTCGAAATCCAATATCTATTTTCTTAATTTGACGTTGAAATTGATGGCTGACGTGCTTCCCGGGATTTGGATTTCCCCGGATTCTTTTCTCGCTGCTCATTGGTCAGGAACCCCATTCGCCTTTCCTTTTGAGTCAGGTTGGTCGTAGATCAGGATGCTCTAAATCGCGAACTAGGAAAATGGCTTTCCGGTCGAGGAAAGCTAGATTCGGATTCGGGACTTGAAAGCACTTAATACTCATATTGTTGGGGGGATTCCCAACTAATCTAAGTTGAGGATTCTTTCTTTTCGCCTGGGGAAGATCTATCTTATTATCGAACGAATGGGAGGAGAGCCGTAGCAGTGAGCGGGTGCAAATGAAATGAAAAAAAAATTTCATAACTTTCTTTTCATAGTAATAAAATCCTCAACTGAAATGCCCATACCCTGATTCGGGTTTTATTGAACGAAACCTCCTTTCCAACAATGGTGACTTCCCCCCTTACTTAACATAGGCCGATTTACATCGTTTTTATAGGCAAACTCTGCAGTTGGAAGAACTTATTCCCACTTGCTCGGTCTCCCTTGCACTAAGCTCCTCAGCAAGTCTTCCAGTAAACCGACGACTGGAGTCTGGCCGTCCTGAGTGATAAGCACTGCTAAACCTCAGTTCAGCGCCTAATTTCTTCCGTAGCACCCTCTATTAGGGGGCAGACTGGTGTCTTGATCGGACGTAATGCTCCCCTTTCGTCATAAGGCGTGGTTTCTCACCACCTAATGATGATATCATATCACGATCATGGGCTAGCCCGGTTCGAATTCCATATGCAGATTCTAATTGAAATCAAAAACCCGAAGCTTATTTAGTTCCAGATGATGCAAAGCCAATTCTTATTCCGGATCCAATCCCATCTCCCGACCTATACCTAACACTTCTTCAAATGTAGATTTGACCGAACTTATTTAATAAGGCGAGATGGAGACCTTGATTTGGACCCTCGTGATCGAGCTTTTGATTGTAAAGAACGCGGAGCCATAGTCAAACAATCCAAACCAGGTTGAGAGCGTCGAAGCTTATCCACCTGAAGCGCTCACTTCTACTCCTGTCCTGCTGTGGAAGCAGTGGCCGGAAGCTTCACTGTGGAGGCGGGCGGTCTGATGGAGCTGATTAGATCCACAACCGAGATGGAGCCATCCCTGGAACCCAGGAGCGAAGCTATCCCTCCTGAGACTGGCCCACAAGAATCCATTTCAGGATTAGAACCTGCAATACAAAGACTAACCATGGAGGTCACTGAAGCTGCTGAATCGACCTCTGAGAAAGAAGAAGAACAAGAACTACTGCGGTTGAGGAACAAGCCGTCGTGGCTGCACCTGTCAAGTTACACGATCTTTCTGTTTGCCCGCTTTGATTAGGCTTTATTCCCGAGCGCTCTTTTGAAATGCTCTGGTGGAGCTGGAGAAGCAAGACTAGTCCTTATTAGTAAAGCTTCGGCCCTGCCTTTCGAATCGGCATCTTTTGATCGTTTCACTGTCATAATGGGACCACTACACTGGCCCGAGAAGGTGTGTAAACGGTCACTCTATAACTATAAGGTCTCAATGGACACTATTTTCATTTATAAAAATAAAAAGAAAATAGGGACCTAATAAGCACAAAGCTATTACACAATCAAAGCCTTTTTCATCTCCTGCGAACAGACGCACAAGATAACCTTTGATACACGCCACTAGCTGTTTAACTACTTTACCGAGAACAGTCAAATCACACAATTCATTGGCTTCTCCTCTAAGGAAGTAAAAAAACCCCACATGCTCTTTATCATATCACCTATACGAATCCGAAGCTAACCCCTGCACCTGATTCATCCCCTTGAATAACGGGTTTGCCTGCGAGTCTTTCTTTGAATTTATGATGGAGAGACGGGGAAGATGAAAACAATAGATGTGATATACCGAAAATAAAAAGGTAGAGGAGGCCTGTTGCCGAGACCCCGTCCTCTTGCAGAGGAGGCAAAGCACCGTAACCGTAATGAAAGTTCAGATCAAGTGCCAGAAGAAATGGTCGACTCTGAATCCGGATTGGTTTGAATCGAGAATGAAAGATTTTATCTAAACTAGAAAACCGTCAAGAAAGGATCCATCAACATGATGGACACTCGAAACCTTATCTATTTGGTTTGTATAAGGAGGGAACCGATTTGACCTTTTCAGTAAAGGGGGAAACAAATAAAGTAGGAAACGAAAGACTAACATAGCGCTTCACGCCCAGAGGAAGGTGCTTTCTTTTAGCCTACGCCTACGCCTTTCCCCTTTTAATAATAATAAGGTAAGCATCCAGCTCTCGATCCAGAGCTACTGCTTCAACAATCAACTGAGCTCAGGAAGTCAGGTTAAGACGTCGACTTATACAGGGTCTTTTCCGAGAAGATGAAAAACAATTCCTGTCTTGAAAGGTAAATCCCACTAAACAACACTTGTACGCTTGACATGAAAAGTAGAGGCAAGCAGAGTCAAAGGCCAAGCCTCAACCAGCAAAGGGGGACAGCCATGCCAATCCAAGCAGAGCAACTAGAAGCCCGCTCTACCTTTCTTTCTTTATCTTAGACTTCGTTATTCAAGGAGACCCATGTGCATTTCCTCTGTTCTGTGCTCTTGAACTCTTGATTCCCTTGTGCCTTTAGTTGAAGTCGAGGAGTTTTTAGATGTCGTAAGGGAGCTTGATCTCGCCGGAAATCTTCTTTAAAAAAAAGGAAGAAAGAATCAAATCCGAAGAATAGCGTAGTATAGATGTGTCCTTGGGAATCCAATTTCCTTCTTCTCTTGGTTCTCATTGGCATAAGGCTCTAGTTCGACTAGCTTGAAGGTGGGAAATGTAGCTTAGCAGTAGGAATTGGATATAGAGCTGCAAAAGCTTGACTTGGCTAGAGGGGAAGGTCGGAGTTCACACCCGCTTTCATTTCATATGGATAGAAAGCCCTGTAGTTCAGTGAGCCGAGGGCAAGAGTCATTCATGGCATGCTTTTTCCAGGTCCTATCGAACAACGAGAGATGGACTTACCAGGTATGACAGTCGCTAGGCTTGGTCTTCTTTGTATCCAGAGTCAGTCTACCCAGAGAAAGGGGAAGCTCTAAAAGAAGGTTCGAGGAGCCTTGCCAATTAACAAAAGATTGGAGAGATGGGAATCAGAATTGTGTATTGTATTAAAAAGAGAAAGAGATTCGGATGAAAGTGCTCCCAAGGGGGAATCACGCCTTTTTTTCTAGTTCAAATAGCCCGAGTCTGACTCATCTCCCGGGGGAGAAGGGAAAGCAGGAGCGGTAGAAGAATAAGTAAAGGGACTTTTTGCTCCCGTTAAAGGAAGTGATCTTACTCTTTCAGAAAGACGGAACTCCGAGTGAACAAAGCAAAGAACCAGACTGAGACTGACTTACATTCCTTCAGTAGGGGATCAAAAGTGGATTCGATTTCGTTAACAGAGATGAAAAGCATCAAATCCGAATCTGAGATCTTGAGAGATCGAATCATAGCTATGTAAAGTAGCCTTGGGCTGAGACGTGACCTCTTCTCCTCGTTTTCATTGGGTCACTCGCCTACAGGTGAGAGAAGAAAGAAGAGTTCACAGCTTATGAAACCATAGCTATTATTGTTCCCACGAAAGCAAGAGTGAAGAGTCGACAAAAGTTCACCACAGAAAGCATAGTCACAAGGGAAAGCGAACCACAGAGACCATTTCACAAGAGCTGAGCTGAAAGAAGAGTGGTTTAAATTACCCTCGGGTAACTTAACTCGCTTACTTAACTACCTTTCCAGAAGACCTAGAGTCACCCGCTTCCCTCGACTGCCTTCAGAGAAGAGGAGGGGGATTTCGAAGAATTCAATTCAATTCAAGAGAGGTAGGCAAGGTTGGAAGGAAGAAGAAGGCTTTTCAGCC
>JANUWG010000733.1:0-10657 GCA_025175695.1 Eugenia klotzschiana
CTCATCGGTGGTCTCGTTGGTGAGGGTTTGGGATCTGTGGACCCGGCGTTTACACACTGTCTTAGGTCTTGGGTTTCAAAACCCCTGCGGAGCGCTGGTGATTTAAATGAGGAATCGTGACGGTGGGATGCTGCGCTAACTCCCCCAAGAATTAGTTGAGGTATGCGACCTGGCTCAACGCAAGTTCGCCGGCGCTGGTCCGGACACCTCGGTCACAAAAAAAAACAATGATTCCTTCTTTCGAAATTTAACCGATCCCGTAATTATGCACCTACACATTATTATCGCATACATATTATTAAAAAAGAACGAATGAATTTTGAATACGTATTATTGTATTTGGTAATTCAATCATGCGACTTGATTTGTCTATTTGAAGATATAGGGCATTCCATAAATAGTGTAATTATTCCTAAATGACACTCGTCCGCTAGATATGAAGGATGATAAGTATCACGTTCTCCTTTGATTCCATTGATTTAAGTCACAAAAGGAAAAAGAAAAAAGAAAAAAAAGAAATTCCTTCACCTCATCGGGTTAACCCGACCCGACTCGAACTCCGATCTCTTGCACTGTTTTTGTTTTTCCCGAGTTGCGTCCTATTTTTGACAAAGCCGGTGCTCAATGAACTCTTCCGTCCGTGCCGTTCATCCTTCAATCCCCACAAAACCCTAATCTCTCTCTCGATCTCGATCTCGATCGATGGACATGGCTGGTTTGGGTCTCTACCACACGGACTGCGAATCCATACTGTCGCAAATTAAGCATCAAGAGAAGCAGCTCGCGCTCAAGAGAAGGTTCTTTCGTTTATTATGCGTTGATTGTCTGACTTTCTTGTTTGTATGCATACGCGCGTATCGATGGTATGTCGCTTTTGTGCGCATCTTAGCTTCAATGCAATCTTTTTCCCCAAAGGAGAGGATTGATTGACGGGTGTTTAATCTGGAGCTTCTGATGCCTGGGAAGGTTACTAGTTTGTAGATATATTTCTGTTAGACAGATGAGAGTTTGTTGATATTGTTTGATTTTTTTTCTTTCAGCTGATTTTTAGTTGCATTTGATGTGACGAAATCGAAGTAGCAGAATGAATTGAAGTCTTCTCCCTCAAATTCTCTTCCTTGAAGTCTTGTTCTTCCTACTATCTTTCTGTTTCTTTTACCCAGCAAATTTTGTGTTTTTTGTTTTCGAATTGGACAGCAACATGCTTCTCAAGTTTTCTGGTCAATTCGATTGACGCGGAATACCAATAAGATATGCAATTTCTGAGTTGACGGTGTTTTTAAAAATGCGTGTAGGTGGTTGATGGGCTTACCACTGTCCAAGTCAGAGTTAAAGCATTTAGAAGGGCCAGAGTTTTTCAAGAAAAAGTAATTTTTTTTTTGTGCAAGCCACCTCTACACTGCTTTGGTGTTTTGGTAGATTCTAAAATGGTCCCTTTTTCTTTGTGGTCATATATACACATTGAATCGTGAAATTAACGTTAGGAATTATTGTTGCATTTTCAGGGCCCTACGTGAATCAATGCTCAGAGAAGATGATGTAAGTTCTTATGTCACCATTGCAAGATTTATTGTGATAGATTGTATTTGGTCTTATTTTCCTCTTTTTCTCAAGCATAAATAGTAGTGCATAAGCATTTCAGGCTGTCATTGACTATGAGATACTTATTAAAACATTTTTTATGCACCTGAAAAAGGTTTTAACTAGGGAAGTTTTTTTTCGCAAATGTGCCAACAGTTTATATTTGTTGTCATCCGTCATTAATTTCTGGTAGAAAAAAAAAAAAACATCTTTCTTCGTCTTTTTGTCTTATTTACTGATATTGCTACTACCTGTTGTTCTGTTCTTCTTCTAATCATAGCCTGGCTTGAAATGATCGCATTTTCGGTTTTATGATTGTTCACCCTTTCTTAGAAGTATGCCTGAGGATTCATATGTTTTTCCAAAGCTAGTGCAAATTCCTTAATTGAGTTGGCACTTCCTTCCTCTGTATTTGTCGCTTCTCTTCATTTGCTTGGCACTGGGAAATTCCAAATTCCAGCCTAATTTTACATTGGCACTATCTACACTGTAATATTACCTTGTCTATCATTTTCAGATATTCTATGAGACTGCAAAGATGCATGTTGAAGAAGCTATCTTATCGCATGATATGGAACAAGGGTGCAGTGATGTTCCAGAAAATGTTAAATCGTCTGACATGCCTAATTTGCTAAAGGAAATTCTACCTCTTCTAAACGATATGACCAATAAAGGCCTTTATCATTTTGCTGTAATAGTTACTAGGGGGTCTGTTGAGTTTGACAAAACTCGCTGGAAGATGAAGAAACTTATTAGGGAAACTGTCCGTAAAGTAAGCCATATTGAAAAGAACACTCAATGGGATAATGTTGCATTTAAGAAGCTCTATCAACTTCTAAGTGACCCACGGAATTTCCGAGGAAACTGTCTGAATCATTTGGCTCCTGCATCTCATTTTCAAAGGGTAGCAGCTTTGAAGCTCTTGGGTAGACTTGAGGAACTCTCTACACCGGCTCTGATTGCAATGTATAGGAAACTAAGACGTGTACAGGGGAGAGTACCTCGGTTGGAGCCCTTTAAAAGTGGACGGAGCCGAGATGATCTTATCAATAAAGTGAGGAAAACTAGTAGAAACATGTTGATGGATATTGGTTCTAGAGATTGTCTACCAGAACCACTAGCTAAAGCAATGGCTATAGCAGAATTATCTTTAAAGTTAGCATCAGGCTTTCAAAGTTCTGCAGGAACGAAGTTCTACCAATTTGCTTCAGAAATTAGAAGTTTGCAGGATGAAATTGTGAAGGCGCTTTGGCTCCTGAACTCAAAAGTTAGACTCCAGGAGCTGAAAGTTTTGCAGTCACTATTGGACCCCGGTGCTAAAGTCCCAAATAGTCGTCTACGAACAGCAGTGAAGAACGTTTTGACTGAGTATCTTTTTGAATGCTCTGATTTGGATGTGATCCCAAGGTCTTTATTGGAGTGTCTGGCTTTTATTAACAGGAATTCTCGAACTGCACCATCCTTACCTAAGGAGGAAGTCGAAGAAGAAGTAGAATGCATTTTGGTTGTTAGTGCCCATATGAAGCAGAATGTCTGGGATTTGCTTCCTGAAATTGGGTATCATACAGATTTCACCAATGCTTATATTGAGGAATTGGAGGAAAGTGATGACAATGCTGACTCTGATGACGAAGATGAGAGACATACAAGGATATCAAATAGTGGAAGGTCTGACAACATTGATTCGTTGTTTCCAGTGGAAGGTACTGGAGAGTCTATTACTGATAGCTCCAACCTGCCTCCATTCGATATTAAGGCTAATGGTAGTTCTCCCAGTCACACCCGAAGGAAAGTGTTCTACAGTGCTGCTGCTCCTCCTAAATCTGAGATAGATATCTCTCCCAGTATTGCCTCCACTGCTGCTTGGTATAGCAGTTCCTCCTTGTTATTTCAAGAATCAAAGAGTTCTAAACACTTGAATAGCATGGATAGAGATAATGTAAAGCCATTGGGCAACTTTAGTGCTGCTAAAGCCAATGGTGATGGTCCCTTCTCTTTTGTGTCACCCAACACAGGGCGTGCAAAATCTCTCTCGAGACACAAAGATGAAGATGATGAACTGAAGAATCAACAAAGTGATGTCTCGAACAGATCAAGCACTTACATAAATCGATACCTTGCTGTCCAGGATGCTTGTGACGAAACAAGTATAATTGCCTATAATTTTGTAGGTTATATATTGGAAGAATTTGCACAAAGAGAAGGTTTGAATGTTGAAATGAATGAGTGTTCCTATCTGGGACGTGATCAGTCCATTGAAGGTCATGAAGGTATACCAATCGAGCTTTATCCTTTGAGAGACAATACTGAAGAAAAGGGATTCGTGCTTTACTGTTGAAGCAGGGTCATTGTTCCCTAACTTTGGTCAAATTATGTTTGTGAAAACGTTAGTTTTTCAGTTGTAAGAATGGTGACTGAGTGATTGAATGCCCTTCAGTAACTTATATCATTGTAGAGGTGCCTTGTTGTGCTAATCAATTTGTCATCATTGGTAACCATTGCAACCCTTAAGATCATTTTAAAAGGTACTTCATGAATGACATCAAATAAATTTCGTGGCCATCAAGTTACTCATGGCATTTCCTGCTTTGCATGTTTAGATTGCCAGCAGAAGTTTGTGGTAATGACTGATAATGGCTATTTTTGTACAACTGCAGAAACGAAGGATTCCAGTCATCATGAGGGCTCAGAAGTTTCTGTTATCCATAGAGCACTTGAAAATTTAGTTCCATGCCTCAAGAAGAGGTATGACAGAGTTTTACTTATCCTACTTATTGACAAAATCACGTTCCGTGCATTTTTTTTTTTTATCCTTTTGAATATGAAAGACAAAACTCATCAAAGGGGTACCAGGGGGTCACCATTGCTACAAAGTTCAATACAAGAGAGAGTTTCAAATCTAACAAATAAAATATCACTCCTGATTTATCTACTAGTTTAATTATCTCCGCTAATAGTTCTATATGTTGTTTTCCTTGTCAGTTATATTTCATATGGTATAGGAAATGATAAATGAGGATTTGGCGGTCTTGAGTTTGATTCCTACCTTCCTCTCTCACCCTCTACTCGTCAATCCGAATAATAGAACATATAGTGAATCACTCCATAGAGCAATACTGCTGGCGCCATACTTTGCAATCTGATATATGAGGCCACCGCAAACACTGCTATCATTTCTGAGATTCATTAACCCAAATCTTGCTGATAAGTTCTGTGAGGTCCGGTTTATCGTTTCCCCTTGGACTTTTATGTTGAAACTCTTACTTTTTCATGCAGTGTGATGGAAAGAGTGAAGGATTTCACAGGCCTTCCCTAGAGGTCTACTCTCGATGGGAAGGGAATCCTATCCTCGTTCCTCAAGTAAACTCTGGGATCTTGCTTGAATCAATCTTCATAGTTGATTGCTGCGTATGGCGGGAGTCGAGGACTTTTCCTCCATGGGCAATTATCTGGGAAAAGATGAGAAGACATGCAAAAAGATGACTTGTTCAGCCAGTGAAAGAACACCAACTGGGCCTCATGCCTCATGGATGAAATGGATCCTATGGTAATCGCAAATCAGTTAATCATCCTGATGCCATGGATTTGGATTGATATTGGCGCTGCTTGGAAGGTATAGGTCTCCTTGTTGTGGACATAACTCTCTTTCAAGCAACTATTTGGCAATATGACTCTTAAGGGCAAATCCATTGTGAGAACCATAGCCTGTTTGCGTGGGCATGTTCATCTATATCAAGCCAACCTTGGCATGAGCTGTGCATGATATTCCCTCCCTCCGATGAGTTGATGTGGGCGAAAGGAATTAATCAACTCCTGCTGTCCAAGAGGTGATAGAAAAGATGCTCCGCGTATAGGGTTATTTGTTCTGAGAGGGAATGTAGGTTTGCGAATGCAAGTCCCGGTGTTTCCTGAAGTTCAGATGATGATCGTTCTACAGTGATGTATCGTTATTCTTTGACCCCGAAGGTCATGGTAGCCCCATTTTGGAAATGTTACCCCCACTCTGTATCTGTCATTTATAACCAACATAGCAGTAACAACTACCAAGCAAAGGTATGCCCTCGCACGAAGTATTGTGAAACAATGTTTTAGATATAGTGTTAGAATGAATGCATGATTTAAATTCATCTTTCGTTTTCCCTTCCTCGCCCTCTTCTGTCATTGATCGCTGTAGACTTAATAGTGCAATTGATTTCTCTCAATGCCATGGTATTCCGTCGCTTCCGTTCTCTCCCTCTTCTTTTGTTTGAAGGGTACTCTTGGCCGTTGTCTTGATTGACACACAAAGCTTCTCCTCCAACTAAATTTTGCCATATTAGCTTTAATTTATACTTTCTCAATGCTGCTAACTGTCTGTTTTTTGGTTGAATTGGCTCTAGTATCTAAATAGCATTTTTCCCCGGAGGAATCATATGTCCAACCTTACATATATGTGGCAACTCCAATTTAAAGTCTTGTTGGTGAACCTCCCAATCTCCTTTTCAATTTTCAACTCCCACGAGATGTTCTACTTCCTAACACCAGCTATAGATCAATTCCATGAGTTAAATAAATCTTCAGGTTTGGCAATGAGAAATTTCATGTTCTTGTGACTCAGGACTGACGTGCACGAGCTTATGAAATTTCCGAGTACACTCGGCACAGAACATGGACGCTCCTTGTGGCTTCCTAGGTTCGTTCAAATGTTGCGCGCAAAAGCCGTCGGTTTTCTCTCACTTTTCAATTATTTATTTCTGGTCGAGGTGCGTGTGAGAAGGGCTTAACTTATCCCTGAAACATTGAAAATTATTCAGCCGGGGGAGAATGGTCAGCATCCAAAAACATACCGACCTCAGAATGCATGGGAAAGACCTGGTTCCCTTCTCTCCCTCTTCTTTTGTTTGAAGGGTACTCTTGGTCATTTATCTTTCTTCCCTACACCATTTCAAGTCGTAAGAGATCATTTAATAACAAAGGTATGCCAACAACCCCCAATTAAAATCATTCCAAATTGTCTATATATAACTAACCATCCCAACGTAATCCTTCTATTTGCTGTTTCCAACACTCCAACATTCAATGGTGCAATATATAACTAACACGGACGAGTTCTTCTTAGTCGACACTTTCCAGGAGGTCTTGTAATTATAATCGAGATTTCTCAACCAAGCTATCATAACTTTTATTATTTATCGGATGTGCTCTCTGCACGATAACAGATCACACACTGTCGCACAGCAGAGATCCAATCCGCTTGAGACGTCCACACGCACATACACACGGAGAGGAATTTGTATTCTTGACCAATCTGTGTGCACTCAGGCAAAGTAGCTAATCCAACGTTATCTAGAGGCATCATTGTTCCAAACATTGTCCCAAGATCCAGTTGGAGCGGCCTTTTGTGTATTGTCCGGTCCAGGAGGTGGAAGTCCGTCAGGGCCTGGTGGGTGGACTTTTCTGGGCTTTGTCCTGATCCCCAGCAGCCTCAACACAAATCTAGCAAGCTCACCATATAACATTCCAGACCGATCGAAAAGCTGCAGAACACGCCAGATTGCTGAGAGCATAGTATTGATACAGTAGCACAAGACAAAATCCTAACAAAGGCTTTCAAAGCGACATATTTAGTTCCCTGATATCTCCAACGTAAGCAAGTACATAATATAACGAATTAGCGTTCTTACCATGCTACAGGTCTTTTACAGACAATGACATCAAGTAAAACCAATCATGACTCAAAATTACCATCATCTTTAAAAAGTGAAAAAAGTGAATTTTCCCCTCTCAGATTCACGCTAGCTTTGATCCTAAACATGCTTTTATTTTTCATAGGCACTTTCCTTTCACGCCAATTTTTACCAAAATGTATAGTCATACCTATTTATTTTTCCCTCCACAAACATTACAGCCCCCTTCCCTTCAGTCAAATTACATAGTGCAGTCCACTAAAGAAACTTGCACAGCAAACAGACAAAGTTTAAGCAATGCAGTTTCCTGATTCAAATTTTGCTCCAGAATTCTCAATACGGACAGGACAGTATGGTCGCAACAGGAAGGTGCTTTTACATATTTTCACACAGGGAGATACACAAACTTTATGCGTTGTCAACTCCAACAGGTAGAGACAGGTGTTTAAGGTGAAAGAGTGTCTATGCAGCTGAATCATAATATCACAAATCACCCTATTAACAGAGAGACTGAAAGACCCAATAATTCCATTACTCTGCAAATACATTTAACAGATAAGCCACAGGTCATAAAAGACTACCTGAAGAAGCGCTGTCATAAACATGTGGAAGGCTTGAGTATTTTGGTCAATAAGAATTGAAATGCGGCCAAAAAAGTTCACCACTCCTTGCATCTGGCATTAGAGAAAAAGGTAGAATGAGTTGTCCATAAAATAAATTGGCACGACATCACCTTAATTTATAGGTCTGAATATAGGTCTGGAGAACTATGTCTTAGCCCATCGCGTTAAAAATCAAGATTGAGGCCATTACTTCTACATGTTCAGAGTACACAATCCAAGATAACAAAAATCTTTCCCCTAAAAACAAGGTAACAACATGCAAGTGCGGGAAACTTGGAACAAAAAATGGTCCTTAGACATCATATTAGATATTAAAAAATGGTCCTAAGACAGCATATTTCATATTTCACCTGGAACTAAAATGCGTCAAAGCTAACTAACTAACCAAGTGAATCACAAAACAAAGTTCCCCATAATGCCCCAAACAACAGACTGACATACATTTCATGCATTTAAGAACTTGATTAATCTCGCCAACTAAAATAACGACTATGAGGTCCAACAAAAAAAACTTGAGCCTTAGGCGAAGGTAAACAATGAATGTGTACACAAACGATATGGAATACATTCACACCCCCTTTCAAGTTCAAACCAAACTGAGGATAACACTTGGAATTGATAAATGGGGAGTCTCACACGCGAAAAAAATTGAGACGGAAACCGGCTTCAATACCATGTCAGAAAACTCAATCCAAAAGCTTAGGCCTTAGATGGAGGGAGACAATATGTATATAAGGCCTATATAAAACCATATACAAGAAAAGTGGCATACTTTAACAGTCTCTATATAAAACCATATACAAGAAAAGTGGCATACTTTAACAGTCTCTAGAATTCTTAAGCCTGCAATTGGCAAATTCGCAAGGATGGGAAGAAATGAATGTGATAAAGTTCATAAAAGCAGGATATGAAAATGAGGACGAAGAGATTTACAATCAATATTTTTTTTTCTCACAACAACAATCAATAACAAAAGCCTCTCTTCTGTTCCGTCTAGAAGCATAAGTTCGAAAGGGTCAAAGCGATCAGGAGCTAGGTACCCAATCAACATTCTTTAAATGAACTTCACAAGGAAGAGGAAAGTGCAAGACCATTGCTTACCACCCGTAAAAATGATATCCAAAACCCTGGAGGAGAAGTTGGCTCGCCATATGGACTGTTTGGATCTTGACCTCCATAAGGGCCACCCATTCCCGTCCCATAGCCACCCATTGGTCCTCCAAATCCACCACCATACATTCCACCACCATAGGGTCCAGAGGATCCATAAAGGCCTCCATAGCCTCCCCTATACATGGAGTTACCATACATACTATTGCCATACATTCCACCTACTCCACCATACATTCCAGTACCATAACCCGAACCGTAATTCAAACTAGAACCATAACCTACAGATAGAAGAAATTTCAGAATATGCTTCAATTTGGATGGTAGTAGAAGATATCACCATCTGCAACAAAACAAATGGCCACCTCCATAGGTATTATTCCCGTAGCTCTGCTGCTCCCACGGCCTTGTAGGAACAGGCCTTCCCAGAGCATTCCTATTAGCAGTGGTGGTCCTGTCAGTTGATGAAACAATTTCTCCCGGTCTTGCAGTTCCTGAAGCCTCAACTACATCACTGGTTCTGCCAGCAGATGGCGGTTTAAAAGGTGCGGGACCAGAAGAGGCACCACTTCTCTCCCATGGTTTTGGTGGGGAAGCAGCTGCAATGACAGAACATTGTTTTAACTCTTTGAGTGTAAGGAATGTTTCTGTGCAGGAGGAGAAACGTTCAAAGAACGTAACAAGACAGGTATTTATGTATTACAAGAACATGATCATCACATGCAGGTCACAGCACCCAGCTACAAATTGAAAAAAAAAAAAAATCTTTCATTTGTCCAGAATGACCCCGGAAATCAGGCTGTAGAAGTACCAAGGCAAAAGGAGTAGAATGATGTAACTGGTCGAACTTCTCTTTACAAGATCACCTACCAACTACCAAGTAATTCTCCAATGATTTCATCAAGCAAGACAATCCCAAATCAATTCCTTAAAAAAGACTGAATTGAGCTAGTTGTGTATTCACGTGGAAAATATCAACCCAAACATCCGACTTTCTTAGAACTAACTGAAAAATGGAGTCAACCCACCTCCCATAGAACTCCCAGCACCCAGCCATCAAACAACGATTTACCACACCCACCACCGACCAAAGACTCGCCAAGAAGACAACCCTAATCCCACTCGTTCAACGACAGCGAACCAAAACAACAGCACATACGCTGGCGAGGCCCTGATTGTTTTCCATGACCGAAAAGAACACGTCCCCCATCACAAGCAAAAATCGAAATCACCGAGAGAGAACCTAGAATTCATCGGCGCGTTCTGCAGTCGGGGGGACAAGATGGAAAACCCTAGAATTTCCAGAATAATCCGACACGGGAGAAGAAAACAGGACAAGCATGCGATCGTCAATCAATCAAGAAAGGGGGGGAAAAGGGGGTCGATAACGATGAAGCTTCGGAACGAACCTGAAGGAGGCTGAGGATTAGACGCCATGGGATTGGCGGAGAAGCGACATGAAAGAGAGAGAGAGAGAGAGAGATTTGACCGCCTTTGAATTGAAGGCCGGTGTTGCGGTGGTGATGGTGGGGCAATTAACGCAATGACCTGGAAGGGTCCGCTTCTGTTCTTGGAAAGTTGTATTTATTCCTATTTTATATTTATTATGACATCTTATTTTTTTCGTCAATTTTATTATATTTCAAATTTTAATTGCACTTTTTTTTTTTTTTTTTT
>JANUWG010000734.1:0-10653 GCA_025175695.1 Eugenia klotzschiana
GGTGGTGGTCGGCATAGTGCTAGTCGACGTGGCAGTGGCACGATGTTCTTCGTGGCGGGAAGCGCAGTGCTTTGGTAGTTTTGAATTAAACTGATGATGTCAAAGCGGAAGATGGTTTTCGAAAATCCCTCTTCATGTTTGATTGATTACGCCGGAACAAATGTAAGAATTTTTTTTTTGGTCAAACACACAAACTATTTTTGTTTGACTTTTACACTATTAAAGGAAAAGACTAAAATTCGTCCCAAAAAAAAAAGGGAAAGACTAAAGATTCATCATCATTACTACCCAAAAAATTCAAAAGAGCTGTTCCGTTGCCGGGACTTGAACCCGGGTCTCTCGGGTGAGAGCCGAGTATCCTAACCAACTAGACTACAACGGATTTGCTGGTAGCGTTGGGAATCATTTCAATAAAATCTGAAGAGGGAGAAGCCGCAGGAGGCTTCAAGAGGCAGGCGTCTGATAAATCCCTCGCGCTCTGCTCACCCGCCTCCTCCTCCTATCCGTTGCAAATGCTCGTCGACATTTTCGATCTTCTGAAGATAAGCGCCAAGAACACCCAGCTCTCTCTCTAACCGCAATCTGAGTATGGCGCCCTGTTCCTTCCTGAATCTATTTTCGTGTCATCAGTTCCATGCTCAATCCGAAGCTTGTCCTAGGCAAAAATGGGTTTTTAGTTTTTCTTTTGCCCGCCCTTGGGTCTTTTCTTGATTATGGGTAAATTGCTGAGACTTTGTTGGTCGACAGGAGTTGTAGGTAACCAGCATGAACGAGCAAGCTCACTTTATGGTTACTTCTGAAGGTTTTTTTTTTTTGTTGGTAAAACATTCATTCATGAAACGAACGTGGTTTTAATTTGACCTGGGAATTCTTTATTTTTGGCTCTCAGTGTTTTCTTGGACCGAACCACTGTAAAAGAAGAGCAAGACCCGCTGAAGTGGCGGACTTTCTTGGCCCTCTGAGGTCATATCTAGTCCTTGAGCTGCTATTGTTGAGGCTGTCCATGATCTCTTGGGATAGAACATTGGGAGTTTATGCTGCGAAAATACAAGTTATTCAGTCCAGACGGAGCTATAGTTTAGTTTATTCTTTAGGCATAGTTTGGGTCCAGATATGAGAATTTGATGAATGAGAAGCCCATGCTTGGTGCCGTCAGGTCAACACTGTCTTTATAGAGTGCAATTGGTGTAAGTGGAAGATGTCAACCGACATTCTATATGACCTGAGAGATTCATGTCAGTGCAATTTCTTGATTGTCCATATAGAAATAGCTAAATGAAGGGTGATGCGGTATCTATTATTTGGTGCTGTTTATGAGTGCGGTGAAATTTTGAGCTACTCATTTTACAAAACTGGTCCTGTTAATAATATGCACTTGTTAATTTGAACTTTGCAGACAGATTGCCAATAGCTAACAAACTGAATCAAAGATGACTCTCTCTGGATTAACTGTTGGTCCGTCAAAATGTTTCTTGATACCTGCTCGAGGTGCCAATCCCTTATCTGTAGAATTCCCAGCCCTTATTTCTATCGCAAGACCTAAAGGAAAGTTCAGGTCCCTGCATAGAGGAAGGTATTACTCCCTCGAGGAAACTCTCATTGTTATTGAAAATGAACCATTCGGTTCTCTGCAATTCTTGTCTTATTTATTGGGTTTGTTCTTTGAAATATGCAGCAAATATCAAGCTCTAGTGATCAGGTCTGCAATGGATGCTTGTTATAGCGACCCCACTGGTATCAAATGCTATATCCTTTGTTAACAAAAACTTTTTGGTTGGATCGATTTTCTTCTCTCCTATTCTAGAGCTATTGGAGTATTAAGGTGTTAGTTTGAGAGAAGCAAAGCAGTTTCTTAGAAACACAATTTTTGAAAAAACTTGTCGTATTTTAACAGCTGACTTTTTGTCTTATCAGTTAGTCATTGATGTGCACTTTATAGCCTGGAGAGAAAAGACAACTTGTTTATCGGAGGCTATAGCAAGTTTCTTTCATTTTTTCAAGTTCATCTCATCCTCTCTTAAACAAAAATGGTAAGCTTCATGATGTACGTCATTATGTGTTCCTAATACATGTTCATATTTATTAAGTTATTTGTCTAACCTTCCCACTTGTCAGTATCAACAGTATCAACGTGGACGTCACATGCCGGGTGCATTTTCACGAAGTAGACCAGCCCCTTCCTCTTCCTCTTCCCCTTCCCCTTCCTCATCCCCGTCCCTTTCCTCTTCCCCTTCACTTTCATCTAACCCTCAACCACATGCTTATGGACGACATGGACATATCGGCCCTTCCTATGACCCTCATGAACATATTGGGGACCAAGGACACATGCGAACTGATCCATGTCCGGTTCCATCTCCTTCAATACATCATTCGACTGATGAGGGAAACATGAGTGAAGAAGATAGCCGAGTCATAATACGTCCATATGGAGATTCGTAAGTACTTTATTTTTTAAGTATATGTAATATTTAGGGCCATCCTTTTGTTTGAGCTTTACATATGGATGTCAACTAAATTTATCCATATCCTTCTAACGTGTTTGCAGATTCACGGATGCTACGTTTGTGGTGAGGCAATTAAATAAAATAGTCAATAACTATTGGAGAGGTGAGTGGATTACTTACAGCAGCGCTCCGAAAGAACTGAAGGATTTGTGGTGGAATCAATTCAAGGTAAGTTTTGTCCTACTATTTACGCACAAATTAAGATCGGTGTCAATAAATTCAGTTGTTTTTCTATTGGATGCAGCGAAAGTTCAGGTGGAATGTTGAGGAAGAGGATGAAGTTAAAAGGATTTTTAAGAAGAAAGTCGGTGACCACATACGAAATGTGGTCAATAAAGCAAAAACAAGTGGCGTGAAGCCTGATTTTATCATAAGTGACAATTGGGCATCAATGAAGCGAACTTGGGAAACTGAAAGACATAAGCAAAGGAGTGAACAAAATAAGAAGAATCGAGCTTCTAGTTCTAGTGAAGGGTCGGCCACATATGCTGGAGGCTCTATCAACATTGGGGAGCATAGAAAAAGAATGGTAAGTTTGTTAAACATATTGTAAGTTAATTTGATTCAATTATTCATTTATGTTTATATTTTGTAGGCGGATGAATTGGGAACGGAACCAACATATGCAGCTACATTTGAACGCACATTTCAAAAAAAAGATAAGACATGGATTGGCGATCGAGCAAAAACTATTAAGGTATGTAAGATTATACTTTGTATTTTATGGAAACTAGCATGAAAAACATGAATGCTTTAATATTTATGGTGGAACCATGAATGCTTTTAATACTTATGGTAGTTTTATATATATGAAGCTATTTTATTTTCATCTATATTGTTAATGTAGGAAAAATATGATGATCTTGTAATGAGCACTACTCGTGGTGGTGATGGTGGTGATGGTGTTGATGCATCTCCGCCACCGGTTGACAGTATGGCATTATGGGTGGAGGCATCAGGTGGGATGAAAAGAGGAAGAGTATTTGGGATGGGATCCTTATCAAGAGTATACAGAACAAAGTTTGCTGGAAGTTCATCCTCCAATGTGGCTGGTTCAAGGCGGACACGACTTGAGGAGCAAAACATGAACTTGTCCCAAGAATTGTGCCAACTAAAACATGAACTTGTACAGAAGGACGAAGAAATAAGGGCGATCAAACAACATTGTCAATCAATCCAATCACGGAATGATAGAAGAATGAGAGAGGTCAATGCACGATATACATCTCTACAATCTCAAACGCAATTGATCTTGCAACACCTCAACCTCAATCGCGATCAGGTTCTTCCTGTACCTCCCACTAATCAAGTAGGTGACGAGCACAATGGTGAGCCACAAAATGATGATGACAATGCTGATGCTGATGATGATGATGATTATGTCAGCCGTTTCATTGATTAGACGGCATGCTTGAAGACAATGTATGATCTTGTTTTCATCCTTAAACTTCTCTGCTACATTGCTATTTTGATAACTGTATGATCTTGTTTGAAGTTGTTGTATAGGCAATGATTTTCATCTTTGGAATTTCTTTTGCTTTGCAGATTTCTCCTGATTAGATTATTACTCTCTATTTTATATATTCCCTGCACTTATAGGCATGATGACATAGTATCTCCGTTTAACTCCTAGTAAGTGAATAGCATCTACTAGTTTCCTTAGTTGTCCAATAAGAAAAGTTGTGTATGATGTATTTTTCAAGTTTTTTGCAGCTTGTTTGACCATTTAAAGTTGTTGCAGATTTTGCACATGGATAATGCCAAGACAAGCAAAAAAGAATGTTCGGAATAGACCAAAGTGCAGAGTGGAGACCGACTAGGTTGACAATCATTTCGTGAACCGCTGGAGGTATTCGCACATAAAGACATCATTACTTAGTGATCCAACTGACAATTTTGATGTGCATATGGGAAAAGTTCATTGTCAATGAGAGCTTCAGTTCTGTCTTTTTGTGTTGGGTGGCTTTTCTCTCAAGAGAATTTAGCTGCTTTAGAAAGCTCGTTTGTTGAAACTCGACCACGGCCTTATCCTCCTTTTCTTAAATGGTTCCGTGGGAATTGATTGGATCTGTGATGTCAGTAGAGGGTGAATTTTTGGCTTCGCAGGATACATGTTGCTGTAATTAGGAACTTCGTAATTCAACTTGATCCCTCTCTTTTGGGACGATTTCTACATTGCTTCATGGGTTATACTTTTTATTTTAGAGCATTTTTTTCTATATATTTCATTTAGACCATTGTTTGACGGTCCTCATCTGCATGTTGCAACTTGAAAATTTTGTCACTATATTCGTCCGTGAACAACATTTTTTTTTATAAACAACATTGTCGCTAAAGAATTAATAAAAATTCGTTGCTCAATTTGTTCCTAAATAATGTTTTTGGTAAAATTCAATTCTAAAGACATTATCAAGTACATCGTAAAAAAAAATTGTCGTCGCAAATTTCACAGTTAAATTATATCAAATGTCGACTAATACGCGACCAATTCCGACTTTTCGTGGCAAACAATAGTACCGTCGATAAATTCGTGACAAATTAGCCGAAAATATTTCAAATATTTTGGGTTAATTCGCGACGAATTCAGACTTTTCGTGGCTAACATTAGCAACGAAAAGTCTGAATTCGTCGCTATTAGCCACGACGTTTTCCACGCATCAAGTTCGTCGCAGTTTTCCTCGCTAAATTTTCGGACTACAATTGGCGACGCAATAGATGTTGTCGCTATTTTCGTCGCAAATTTCGTTGCAAATATTGTGGGAAAGTCCGTGGCTAAATATTCGTCGCAAAATTTGCGACAAACTTTTTCGTTGCTAGTTAGCGACGGGTTTTGCCACGAATATAGTCCGTCGCAAATTAGCGACGGATTTTGCCACGTATATGTTCTGCGCAAATTAGCGACGGATTTTGCCACGAATATATTCCGTCGCAAATTAGCGACGAAAAATCAAATTGTTCGTCGCTAAAATTTGCGACGCCGAATTGCCGACGAATATTTTTTCGTCGCAAATTCCGTTGCTAAAACCTTGTTTTTTTGTAGTGATCGGTGATTCAAGGGTGCAACCTATTCCAGTGTTAAGGACCTGATTACGGATTAAGATATCCAACACTTCTGTTTCTGATATATCCAACACTTCTGTTTCTGATATATTGTTATTGATAAGAAATATCCATCAACTCTTGCCAAAACGAAAACTGGACATTAAATACCAAAAACATAAAGGAAGAAATCATAAAAAAAAAGAGGGAAATATATAGAATTGAACGTGATAGAAGTCTCCTTTTAACTCTTTATGAAGAGACAGGAGCAAGTGGAGGAGAAAGAGAAATCATTTTAGTCTCAAGAAAATGATACATAATAGCAATCGATGGCACAAAAGGTTCAAGTTTTGCATAGAATGGAGGAAAGCTATGGAGCGAAAGTGGGATTTATATTCTACTTTATGCTTTCATGTTATTATTGATTCATACTGTTTTACGTGCTCAAATTATATTAGGTTTCATGTTTTTATTAAGATAAAACATGCGTGATCAAGTCAATTCACTTAAAATAAAATTCCACGTGACGATTCATGTGAATATTTATTTTGTTAGAATTTCTTTCATGTCATTGGATTTCTCCTGGGAAAATTCATGTCGACACCAACATGTAAAATAATATAGCAAATATAGCGTTAGATCCGTGCAACGCATGTTCAACTTGTTAGTGCAAAATAAAGAGCAAAGCTTTTTCATGAACCAACAGTAGGTGATGGCTACTCTGAATCAGGAATTGATCATGAGACTTGATAATGTTGAAGATGGACAAAAATGAAATTGGTCAGAGATAAAAAGAACATGGAAATAGGCAAGACATGGTGCTAGAAAATGGCAATAATCTTTTTGATAGAAATAAGCCTCTATATTTTAGGATGCGTTCGCTTCGCAGAAAAATGAGCGATTTGAATAATATTTTTCAAAAAATAATCGCTTATATCGCTTAGAAAAATTAGTCAACAGAAAATATTTTTATCATCAATAATAATCTGTGCCTAACTATTTTCATAGGTAATTAAAAGGTATTCAATTTTTTTTGTTTTTGTAATCGATATAAGTGATTATTTTAAAAAAATATATATTTTCCAAATCGCTCAAATTTTGCAAAACGAATGCACCCTAAAGCAACAATTAACCTCTTTTCTATAGTACAAAAGATCAAGATTTTTTTTTCCTCCCCTTGAGTGAAACCGACATCTATTTTCTATTTTTCATTACTTAGGATCTATTTGTGGTCGCGGAAAATAAATAATTTGAAAAATATTCCAGCAAACGATCGAGCCAACAGGAAACATTTTCATTATCGACAACAAAATATGTTTCAATATTTTCATGAACAATGAAAATATTTGTCGGTTGTTCATTTTGGTGCGCGATACAAGTGATCAATGTTAGGAAAATAAATTGCACATTTTTACAAAACAAATGGAGCATTTAGCTACAAATATCATGTGTAAATGATGAATGGCATTTATGTGGCTCTCTATCAATCTTGATCATCATCACATTCATGCTCAACAAGAAATTTTAAAGGAAGTTACTAGCCTGACAGTTTGGCAGTATTCTCAGTTATTTCTAATCACACGATCTCCCAATCAATGATTGTTTTATCCAAAATACGCGATAATAGTGTGTGGATACATGATTGAGATTGTACCGTCTCTAACAGTATTGCTAGAAAAGCATTTTCCAATTTTCAATTTGCCAAAGCCTACGAAATATTTTTCAAAAGTACTATAATGCATACCGGTCATTACATTCTTGTCACCTCAATATGCATTGACAACATCTAATTTTATGTGAGCAAATAGATGATGGATCTTCCATATCTAACAAGAAATGTTTCGATTACCAAAACATAGCTAAAGATAATACAAGAAAAATGGCTCTTTGGGACTTATGAAATTTTTTTGTTTCGATACTTTTTTTTTTTGCAGCGTTTTGATACTTAACGAGTGGTTGGATACATACGTTGGTAAGATCCGAATTATATACGCAATTAGGAAAAGGTCGAAAAGGGATCACGTGACCCTCGTGATCTAAGGACACGAGAAAGATCGCAAGTAGGCCTTTTCAGCTCCCACCTGGAAGCTTTAAATGTCGTTGAAGTGTTAACAGCCATTCGTTTTTCCAACTTAATCGCAGCAGAATTAGAAATTTTCACTCCGGGATTGCCTATGACCTCCCGAGCAGAAATCCCATTATTACCAGGTGCAGAAATTTTGCTTTCTTTCCTTTTTGTTATTGCCGTGATCTTTTTTTGTTATATATGGAGTAACCCTATTTAAATTTAAAGTCTTTCACTGCTGTAATCCTCGTTAGAGTGGTTACAAATTTCTGTGGGAAGCTTTTCTAGCTGATACTAAACGTTTTGACGCCATTTTTCAAGTCAGAGGTATGAAACGGGGCATTTCCATCTAGTTGAAAATTCCCATTCTCGCGAGCACTTTTCCAGTGATTTTTTGGTTACAAATTCGAGCCACGTAGAATTAATTAACGGTGATTATGGGCGGAACGCTGATAGTGGTGAAATTAGGACAAAAGTTAAAGTTGAGGGTTTTTTATGAGACAAAAAAAAAGTTTTGGATATAAATGGAATACATGCTAAAGATGAGATTTTTTTGGGTATTAGGCCGGTAGAATTGAGTAAAAATATAAATTGGAGGGTTTTTTTTATGAGACGAAAAAAATTTGGATATAATTGTAGTAGATAATAAAGTTAGTGGTTTTTGGGATTTTAGACCCCTTTTCGACTCCGAAAAAAATGTTCATCTATGGGTTACTGTCAAAACAAAGTTCCTCTCCTGAGTATATGAAGTTTTGTCGCTCGGGATACGTCAATTCTGGATGCTATAAGAGTACGGAGTGCGATGAATGTAGTGATGCAGATTCTAAGTTAATCTGTTGTTTGAATCGCAAAGGCACATTTTAAGATGAATCATAGCTCATAAGTTGGCAGCAGGTCTATGTTTGTTGGGTAACATCCAAGGCATCACCAAGGCTTGTGATTGCAAGAAACGGGTAATAGCGACAGAATGAGTTTGATACGCCGACCCTTGCACACCTGCGGGATTTCGATCCTTACAACGGCTCATAGAGCCTACATGAGAGCACAAGAGTTCAACGGACCGTCCGGATTCTTGTTCAAAAGTTTCACCAGATTAGCCAACAAAATCAGCCCATTCGCGGGTACGAGAGTCCCAACGTAGAAATGCGCAAGAGACCGACGTTAACCCTATGCTCAATCCCACCAGCTCCTTCGGTGTCCTCGCCGGAGGGGTTGGAGAAATGGATGATTTTGCAGTGCCCCTCGGGGCGCCTCCGCCTTCAACGACCGAAACAACAAGCGTTCAATCCCTTCCTCTTCCTCCACAACTCCTTCCAAACCCTAAGAGCCGGTGGTGCCAATAATTATTTTGTCATTGACAACGCTCCCAGCGTGGCCGGCTCCATCCGCATCCCAAGAACATCAACCTCGGCGACAGTTTTTTTGTAATTAATCTGGTCAGCTTCGTATATGCATTTTCTATATAGAAAGTTTGCAAAAATATCCTTATTGCAAGTACTAATTTTTGATGAAAAGACATCTTCAACCGCACCTTTTGTATCAGGGGTCTATCATCTTTGACTTAGACTGAACGGTTAGTACAAAATTTTTGTTACCTAACTCGGCTCCAAGCAGAATTTGCCTGCTTCTTATTGCTACTATGATTTAGTGGAAAGTTCTCTGTCGGGAATATCTTTGGGTGATTTAGGAAAAAAGGGAAAATTCTTTTATTATAAACAAAAAAACATGTACTTGAATTCAGAAGAACGAGTTCATCGTTTAAAATTGCAAAATTATTGTTCAAAATACGATTGGACCTTGGGACCCAGACTAAGCTAAGGACCATGATGCCCGAGCTTGAGTCCAGCCACTGGCCCGCGACCACGACACCAAGGGCTCGGTCCCACAACCTCTACATCCGTGCCTCAGTCGCCGGCCCAGGACCTCAAAAGTTGGGGCCGGTCTCGACTGGCCATGCCTAACTTTATCGCTTATTTCCATATAGCCGTGTGGTGAATTTCTCGCAAGTCAGCCTTTCTCACATACTCACACTCACAAGGATTGTAGTGAGGCGATCCAAATGATGTTGAGGGGAGGGATCCCTATATATAATAGAGGTGGGTTTCTTGCAGAATTGAAAGGAAAAAGGGAAGCATCAATTCGTCACAACCGTAAAATCAACTGCTTTATTTCTTTCCATCAAAATTAATGTAACATTAGAAAGATACGTGGATCTAATGTACATTATGAATTGAAAATTCTCTCTGAAAATCCAATCACCCCTTAGAATGGCACAATCTACTTAGTAAACACACTAAAGCACGACCACTCAAAATCACTTAGTATCGTCAGGGAAAAGAACGTGGAAACATTCTCACCCTTTTAGCGAGAGAACAAGACGACGCAACAACAGTTGAGCACAGTGGCCTTAAATATGAATATGCAAGACAAGGTATCAATTTTTTCCCACGTGACAACCAAAAGACCCCGCTACAATGAATTTTTGCAAAGTAAAATCTGAAAAATACATCTATGTAATCTTGGAGATGTATCCACCATATATGCTGCAGGCGGCTCAATTCGAACATGCATGTCACTTAGACCTATGCAGTTCTATCCTACCAAAACATATGGAAATCTGTTTCAAATCCAACAAGTCCCGACAGACACATGTAAGCGTTGGCCGCGGTCGCAAAATCGTCGAATGCATGACGTCCATCCTGTCCCCAGTCAAAGTTCATCAGGAAGATGTCCACCGCCACATGAAAGCTTCCTTGACGTGCTGGCGTCAAATAGAACGTCTGAGCGAAGAAGAAGTAGAAGATTCGATCAATTAAATGCCATCTCATCCGAACCATCCTTCGACACTCGAAAAAGAAATAAATAAAACATTTATTGGATCCTTCAACCGAGATAGTGACCTGGGTGAAAGGGAGGGGGTCCTGCTTGCCGTCCAGCCGGATGTTGCCGTCGACGGAGACGATCAGGCCGCCGAAGCGCTGATAGCGAATGGTGGCGATGTGGTGCTGGCACTGCTGGAAGGGAAGGGAGGTGAGTTTGGCG
>JANUWG010000735.1:0-10652 GCA_025175695.1 Eugenia klotzschiana
TCTTTTCTTTTCTTTTTTCCTTTTTTTTCCTTTTTTTTTTCAATCTTTAGTACCCTTGCATTAATCGAAATAGTCATTTCTGTGATCCTGATCTTGTGCCTATGGTAATATTTTCAGAGAATATTTCATAGGGAAAAGCATTATTGGCTTTGCATGCATATTTTTGGATGATATGATACAAAATTGTTTCAAATTTAAAAAAATCCAGTTTAAGTTTTTTTCTTTTGTGAATCGTTTTGTAGAATAAGGATAACAAGTTGATCTGAATTTTTTCAATTCCTTGACAGGAGTTGATGATTTTTGCTAATACCTTGATATATGAATGGACGTCCTGTACAGTGTACTCTAGTTTAATTCTTGGCCGTGCTACTATTGATGTTTCACTCTAATTCTGTAGGATGTGGGTCTTGGGTCCTTTCTCTTTGGAATCTCAGGAGCAAATACGAGAGAAGAAGATGCACTAGAAAGCTTTGATCACCGCTGACATGATTGTAGCCTGCGAGGTACTTGCTTATAACCCATAAACTCTCTCAGCTCTTGTACAGCTGATCCATTAAGAACATTATCTTGTCATGATGGTGGCTATGGTGTTGTTAACTCTATATGTTGATTCAAAAGACCGAGCCCCTCAACAGTGTATGTTGACAGTAACACACATGCTTTTTTTACATTAGGTCAAGGTATCAACGATGATCTGACGCTAAGAAGTCTTGTACATATTCGTTACAAGATCCTGGAGCATAACATATCCATGATAGGCATTTTTGGTAATGAATTGGGTGGTCAACAACGGTGCGGTTGTGTTCGGCTTCAAATGCTATTGACAAGTAAGTTTATGTAAACCACTCAACTGTAAGTTCTTGCTGACACGTGAATTTCCCCGGTGAAGGTCAACCTGTTGACTCTTATTTTTCGTCCTTTGAATTGTACATAGCGACATATATTTGTTAAATTGCAATAGACCGTACAGTTTTTTTTTTTTATTGTCCTAATTTCGTGGTATTACATGCTGTAAGGATCCTCAGTATCTGCTCTCATGTTGGTGTAGAGTGGACCCGACAAACAGAGCCTAAAATTCTTTTATGAGCGACTTTCAATAGCAAAATCAGGCTGGAACTAGGCCTCAAACCCCGTTGGGCCCATCTAGTTCAGTAGGTCTATTCCGCAAACATTTAATCATATTTTCTTAGTTCACTAATTACACCAATTGATGGTCTTGTCTTGAGGCCTATTAAGAAGCCTTTAAACATAAATAAGCATCGACAATAATTGCTTGCATAAGCTAATTCAGTTCTTGAAGAGCGAACAGTATATTACTATTTAATTAAGAACTTATTTAGTGAGAGAGAGTCCCATTTTGATATACATATGTGTGGGCGCTCATGTTTGTGTGATAAGCATGGTAAAAAATATCTACATATGTGGTATGATAAGCGAAGTTATTTAAATCAATCAGGATTTCAAACATTTAAAGGACGACTTGTACTAGGAGTTATAGTTAGATTAGAATTATGATTTAGGAATCACATCGTCTGGATAAAATCCTCCTGACCGAAACAAAGGGAATTCTTCATAAGCTCCATAGCTAAATTCTTTCGATTAATCATGTCTTAGAAGAACTTGCATTCTAGAGGCATCTTCCCTACGCAATCTGACTCCTCCATGATGGCTCAACCACAACCAAATCGTTTTGCACAATCGCCGGCTGCATTTGTGAATGGACCGGAAGCCAATGATCGCTGAGAAAATACTTACAAGTTTTCTGGTGAAAAGACCACTGTTCAAATAATCAAGGAGGCTCGCGATCAGAATGGTGATCCTAGTTTTTCCTACTTTACGATGCGTGAACAATATCTTGGCTTGACCATGAAACCAAAATCGACCGATAGAGCAGCTCTGTCGAAAGGAAAGGAGCCTGAAGTCGAGGGAAAAGAAGGAAAGTTGATCTCTTGTCCAATTGATTCCTGAACTGTTTAGGAATAACTAGGGCTTTGATGATGATTGAATTATTTTTTTATGCATTCGTAAAAAGCATTTGTAAATAATCTCTTATCAGTATCATAATCCACTCCATTGAAGCGACTTACTTATAGCAACTTCTCTTATTGTTCCACAGACCACACACGGCATGAAAACAACAATTCCACATTCACCTTCCGAAGTAACCCAACTTCTTGCGTAATTCAAGGCTCATCGCCCTGGTAATTCTCATGGAACTACCATTCATTCAGTCACTGGCCAAGTTCGTCGGGTTGATTATGTACTCACTTATAGCTGGACTCGAAGACAATGATGGCAGGATTGTCGGACCAATAAGGAATTATGCTTCTGAGGTTTTCGGCCGAGCAACAGCTTTCCAAGAGATCGAGGAGTTTGCACATCAGATCGACAGCTCCAATCTTTCGTTCTTCACGAAGACGCTGCAGGAGTATTTTGGCTTGAACCTGAAACCAAAATCAACAAATGGAGCAGATGGAAGGAAAAGAGGGTAGACGTGAAGAGCACGTACTTGATTAACTTGCAAGATGTTTAGGAGTTAAGACTTTCTTTAAAATAAGTATAAAAACAGCGTAAATATGTACTCAATTATGTTAGTCTAGTGTTTCAGCTCGTACATCAAATTAAGTATCAAATAATATACAATATGTTTTTGGAGCTTCAATTGACTCCATGATTTTCCATATTTCTCCAAATAGTTATTATCTTTACAAATCTAAATCCATAAAATATTTAAGAATTCTAATTGACCGACATATATTTATCCTAGAATACACTGTAGAATAAACAATGATGTGATATATAGCTGGCAAAAACAAAAGATACAAATAAATAAACCTTAGCCCGTTCTGGATCGAAAATTAATCAATTAAAATTCTATTATGAGCAACGTCCAACAACAAAAAATGAAGGGTTAGATTTTCCGAGAAAGTTTGGACGTCTAGTTAATCTTTGTGCTCTCTTATCCTTTATTTTTGGAGCGTCGTTCATCCCCTACGATAGGAAAGCACGTGAATCTCGCTTAAGGGTCAACCAAGATAAAATCTCGTTTAAGGGTGAAATATGATAAAATCCCATGTCTCGATTTCTCTTTCTCAATTTACGTTTTACTTCGACTTGATTGTGCGCTGAATCCTAACATCTATGTTACCTTCTATTTGGTTAATTGGAACATCGTGTATTTGAGAGTACGAGCCAAATTATTTTTTTTTTTCCTTTTCTCTCTTCTATTTTTTGTTTTGTTTATTAAATCTAATGAAATTATATTGACTGAAATAATAAGTGAGGGAAGGTTTAACTTTTTACGAACCAAGCGAAACTATTCCTGTTACGAGAATTCCAGAGTGCCATGTACTTGTTGTTGTTATTATGGTTATCATCATCACCATATCTAATTGTTCAAATAATGCAAAGCTTATCTAGTTGTTGCGGGTTAAATGGAGATATACCTTTTGAATTTAAAAAAAAAAGGACATACACATGGAAGATAAATAGATATGATAAAAAAAACTTGTGAACCGTTGGATCTCCATAATTTTGTTAAGACCGATTAGGACTAGGAGTGAAGAAGCTATACGGATTAGATTCAAACTATTGAGAGCAACACCTAATTCCTGTTTCACTTCTAGTAGGATTAGGAATCGAGTGCTTTATATATCAAAGGAACTTCCTAAATTCTAACTTAGTTGTTTCATAGACGACATGTCGCACGGGAATAACAATTCCACACTCACCTTCCTAAGTAACCCCAACTTCTTGTCAATGGAGCAAGAAGAGCATAGTTCAAGGCTCGTCGGTCCGGACCATCTCATGGAACCACCATTCATGCAGTCGCCGGCCGAGTTCGTCGGATCCGTCCTGTACTCACTTTTGACTGGGCTCGGCGACGATGATGGCAAGATTGTCGGACCAATAAGGAGTTCTGCCTCCGAGGCTTTCGGTCAAGCGAGTGCTTTCAAGGAAATTGAGGAGTTTTTACATCGGGATGACGGCTCCAATCTTTCATTCTTTGTGATGACGCCGGAGGAGTATTTTGGCTTGAACCCGATACCAAAATCGATGGATGGAGCGGTTGGAGAAGAAGAAGGAACCCAAGGAGCAAAAGATGGAACGAAGGAGAGGGAAGCGAGCCTGAGAGAAACCGTATACTACTTGGCAACGAGTATGATGCAGTATGTTCTTGGAATCTTTCTGGCAAAGCATGATGATTAGTTTCTTCTGGGGCTTTTCTTCGTTTGGGGTTTTGTTAGGCACTTCCTTAATTGGTTGTCTTTGTGTTTAAACCTTTGTGTGAAATTGATTTACGTGGATGAATTTTCTTGCGAAAATTGGATCATCACGTATCTGAGAGTACGAGGCAAATTTTTTTTTCCTTTTTTTTATCTCCTTTTATTTGTTTTGTTTGTTACATCTAATGAAATCATATCGACTGAAATAATAAGTGATGGAATGTTTAACTGTTTACAAACCAAGAGAACTATTCCTGTTACAAGAAGTCCAGTGCCATATACTTGTTATTGTTATTGTTTTTATTGTCAATATAATGCGGAAACTAATCAAGATCTTGCAATTAAATCAATACGAAAAACACAAAAAAATAACAATGAATGATAAAGAATACCAGAGATTACATGGCTCAATTCGAATATCGGTACCTACGTCCATGAGAAAAGCCATCAATTCAATCCACTATAATAGAAAATCAGAATTACAATCGCTCATGTACTCGAGCATTTTCTATATTTATACTAAATTCAGAGTAAACTCACAAATAATATCTCACAATCTCTTATAGAGGACTCATTCAAGAAACTCTAAAAAAGAATCGATACTTGTCTTAATTACTTTCGCACGGCTGAATCGAGAACGTCCTTTTCTTCTTTCTTCGTACGGCGGCTTCTGCTATAGAGTCTTCTATTCGCTCGTGCGGCTTCGCAGTCCAGAAGCAAAATCAAAAGACCCAGCTTCTTATATTCTATTCGTGCTACGGCTTAGCAGAGAGAAAAAAAAAACGTATGATGAAAGATGGGCCCACTTCTTGGTCAATCAGTCAACCTTCATCAAAGAAGTAAGACTGAATCTCTGGATATATATCCTAGTAACAAACCTCATATATATCTCACCAAATAACCAAGCCCACCACGCCTATAATCGCAATTAGGATCGGTTTATATCCTTCAATCGAGTCGCGTTCCATCATCGGTTCAAACTCGAGACATTAATTTAGCAGTTTTTAGTATCATCATCATCTCTAATTTTATTACCCTTATGTTGTACGGATTTTCTCATTAAATCAGAAAAATAGATAGGAACAAACAAATCTTCGATAACATAATTACTACCGTTGGCATCGTATCTTTACTGGCTTGAACTTTGATGAGTAATTGCACTTGAACTTTGCATACTGTGAATTGAAAATCCAAAAGATTTGAAGCCCTTTATAGGTTCTACGGATGGTACAAGAGGGAGCATACTCTATCGATTAAGCATAGCTAGTGCTGAGGCGCATGATTATAGGTTAACTTTGTACAAAGAGAAGGGAGTCTTGTTTCGAAAGAAAGCTCGGTGATCATTTGATTGAGTGGATGTCGGGAGTATTTGTTAAACATGTGTAAATTGAGTGATTACTTGATGAAGAGGAAGCAGCGGCAGTTCATTTTTGTGTATTTCGATGCAAGGATGACGGAGGAACGCCTAATGATGGAGTTCGAGCAAAATTACTTAAAAAGTTCTAAACGCACTACACCATTGTGAATTCATTCGAAAAACTTTTAATTTTGTCAATTTCGTTCTAAACCTTTTAATGGTTCGCCAATATAGTCATTTCAAATAATTTTGGCCAGAAATCGCTTACGTGGACGCCGGCAGTGCCACGTATTACCAAAATAAAGTTTAGGATTAAATTGTTACAAGTGCAGTAAGTTTAGGATTCTTCTGGTAAATTTCCCGGAGAGAGTTCCTTAAATTTGTTGGTTGTGGTCGTTGGTGGTGAAGCTACGCAGGATTGGTAGTGGTGAGGTCAATCCGTTCGCTTTGGCAATGGCTGATCGTTTGGTGGAGGTCGTGGTAGCGGCGGTGGCCAAACCTGGTGGTGCTGGCGGTGTTTGAGTCCATAATAGTGGTCTTCGAACAAGACAGCCACGGCAGGGTTTGAAGAAATAACATTCTAGGCGTCGAGAGGGGCAGAGAAAGAGAGAGATCTTAGTCGTCCAATGTTTATATTTCTGCTAACGGGGACACTATCTTTGGAGGACATGAAGGATTTCAATATGTACATTAACGGCTATTTAAAGGCAATTTCCGTCCCCATCGCCATTTTCTTTATTCGTCCAACGAAATCAGGAAATTAACCCAATCTTGAAAAGTTCAAATATTTAAGCACAAATGAATTTGGGGCACTAGATTAAAAATGTTGAAAAAATTCAGGTACTTTGGTGTTAAAACCCCTATCAAATTTACGATACATTGTTAAGACAAACTATACTCATATATATTTATATCCAATAGTCACTGGATAAAGTGCACCAACATATAGCTAATATGTGTATTATTTTGTAATGCTCAACAGAGAAATAGAAATTTTTGCAAAGGAGTAATGTTATGCGTGATCTCTGAACCTTTTTTTTTTTTTTTTATCAATGTTTGATATGAGTTTCGAGTTTTATTTGTTTTGATTTTCCATTTAGTATATCAACCTTGCCACGATGCATGCAAACGAAATATCATTAATGCTCCAAAGTGGACTTTAACTAAATCGGAAAGTTTAGATATCTTGTACTGATTTATCTATCTATCCTATCAAGCAAGTTCCCGAATTTGGTGTCGAGCATACATTTACAAAAATGCCCATATTTTTCCTATCCTTCATATTTCTTATGGCCTGCACTTTAGTATCAATTTTTCGCCAGATCACTTAAATATCAGTGCCTTCGTGACAAATTTCAGCAAAAACCCTATATGACTTTTTAAATAAAATGTTAATTCCTAGTTGGTCTTTATGACCAAAAAAAAAAAAAAATTAAGTCCAACATGGACGATGGGTGGCCTTTCAATACCTAAACGGGGTCGTATCCCTCAAATGGGATATCTTTGTCAAAATGGACAAACCCCCCTCTCTGTGTAGACTTCAAATCTCCTTCTCTGTGTTGACTTGAATCTCTCTCTTGTCTCTGTTCGCACTTTTTCTTCTTGGCTTTGTTGATGCGAACTTGAGCCGCTTGTGCTTATTCTTCTCGCCATTGCATGATTCATCTCTTAATTTTTTTTTTGCCCTGAAATCGTCCGTCTGAATTAGGGTACGGAGAAGGTGGGAAAATTGAGCGATTTATCCCTAAATTGTGATAAATTCAAAGCTTTTCATTGCATGCTTTTCAATTTAATTTTATCAGAATTTCGCCAAGTCACGTTGTTCGAAAAATCATTAAAATATTATCATATCGGATTTTTGTCATCCCAAATCGAAGTTGACAGTGACTTTGAAATGTTTGGCCCTTGTAGTTGTAGTTGTATATTGCACAACGTGGGCCAAAATTATGGCACTTTATTCTTCTTTTCCTTGGAAAAATAAATCCAATAATTCCAAAGTTATATCTTTACTGTCCACAATTTGTACGGTTATGGACTCCTCGGTTAACAACCCATCCTCGACATGAACCGTTTCCTTAGCTTACACCAGTCTCTCTCTAGCTCCCCCCTAAATTCGTGTCGATGTCGTCGTCAAGATGACGATTTTCCAAACCCTAGTTCTTAAACTGCTTGGGTTTTGATTTGGATATGGAGGCGTAGCGAGGCGGCGGAGGGAGCGCAATCCGAAGATGGAGTCTCATTATACCCACAATCTCTTCGACAGACGTCCCATCCTCAAGGCCAAGGCTCCCGCTGTCAAGTGGGTCAAGGAATGGTACTCTCTCTCTCTCTTCCTCTCATCGTTGGATTATTTCGGTACCCTTTTTCAATCAAACTGCGTTTTTGAGCCTCAATTTTCGATTTTTTTTTTTTTGCTTGAATGAAGCTGCCTGGAAGGAGAATTTGGGATTGTACTGTTTACGTACTCGTAGTAGGAATTTAGGGTAAATCTCGTGCGGGTGTCGTGGAATCATCGATTTCATTAAAATCTCGATTTCCTGGGTCAATTTGAGTGAGGCAGCAAATGAAAAATTTTCGAATTTAATTATTGCTTCTGTATCTTGCGAATAATTTGCTCAGGCCTGGGGAAGTTGTCGTGCAATCTAGTGATAGAGAGCTGGAAAAAAAAAACTCTCTTTTGCAACATTTAGTGTCTGAGGACTATATTGCTCGCGTTTTGTAGATTATGCGTATGGTTATTTGAGTTATTGAATATCGTTCATGATTGAGTTTGGGTCATTGCCCTGCATTTTGCAAGCTCTTGACATGAGTTTATTTTCATGTATCGGTTTGTCGAGTTGCCACTTTTGGGGGGATAAAGTTTTCTTAAAGTCCCACGGGGAATTTCACGCCGCCGGAAGAAAGTGCTTTTGTACTCCTATCTAGTCCATGCGTTCATCGGATTGGTTCTTTTTTATGCCTTAAGTTTAAATCCTCGCCGATGTGCGCGCGCGCATGCTTGCATTTGACAATTTTAACATCAGATAGTTGTACCAGAATACATCTTTTACCTGGACATCTTTTTTCCCGGGTATAATTCTTTGTGCATTTTGGTGATATCTGATGTTTCCAGGAGGTTTAACGTATTGGCATTGAGAGTCATAGCATTAGAAGTGTATAATTGGATTCTCACTAAGCTTGGCTTCTTGAGTTTGTTTGTTTTCTGAGGGATTCCTTTAACAAATTTCTAACTTTTAATCATGTGGCGGGCGGTGGGAGGATTAAGTTTAGTACCACAAGTTTCTCTGACAAAAATTTAATGCTTTTTCTTTTGTGCCTTATTCTTGTATTTTGATGGTTCTAACTGCTGCATTTACCACCTTATTGTGTGAATTGAGCTTTATATATGATGTAGTGCATTCCTTTTTAGGGTGGCACAAGATGTCGTAGCAACTGGCGGGAAGTGCTATGTCTTGAAATGGGTTACAGGTGACTATTGCACTTCATTTGGAACTTTTAATGTCTGAATTTGTTTTATAAATCTGTTATAATTTGGAATGGCAGTAGGATTGGCTTTCTTAATATTTTTAAGGCGTTCTGTAAGCTATATTCAATTTCCTGACCTGTTGAAAGTAATTTTTTATTTATTTCATTGAAATTTGAGGTGACTTTAAATGTTAATAATTATATGTTTCTAGAAACTGTGGGTGTTAAGTATACAAAAGAAGTGACGTGTTTAATGAGGAAAGCAAAAAGCCAAATTAGAACTCATTTGTCAAAAGGCAGGCGGAGACATGTGATGTTTGGGGAAATAGCTAATTCAGTGAGGTGTAAGCCGATGAAGCTGGCTCCAAGTAACTGGAAGAATAGGTGCATGTGCCAATTTTAAGTTAAATTTGGTTTTCTTCACTGAAGATTCTTTCCAGGGTACGTGCTGGTTCAATGAGATTTGGTATTTGCATTGAAATGTTATTGTAGTTGTAAAGTTTCTCCAATATTGTAGTGACCAGTAGTTAAGTCTGGTTTGTTTTCTTCTATGAGCTGGCTTAGTTTCATGGAGGCTGTCGTGATGGTAATGGTGTATTTACCTTGGAGAGTTCTTGAATGAGAACGTGCCTTTTTTTTTTCTGTGTGGTTTACTGGAGGATGGGAGAAAAAAACCCATGAATTTTCAATTAAACATTACTGATGAATCCTTTTGCTGATAGCCATCCATGGCAATTCGATCTGGAAGCAGATGGTTTATTTGCAAAATTAAAGCTTGTCTATTCTATGGATAGCTACTTTAGGGAGGTTCTTAGAAATGGTGCCAGATCATTAAATTGACGAGAAGTTTTTGGAGCTCTAGTTTTATGCTCGAATTTCATTAGACAATTTGAAGTTCATCAAAACTCTGCTTTGATTATACCCTCTCTAATTACAATGTTCCTCTCCTTTCTCTTTTTCATTTGTGTTTCTTTCTTCATTTCTCTTTGGTGTAGCTTAGGTATACCTCCTTACTCTGAAATCGTTTTCCTTATCGTATCGCCATTACTTAAAGAACTTTTAAGCATGAGCTAAATTTTCTTACTTCTCACCTGTAGAGAGCTCACTGAAGGCCTTGAAAGAGAAGGAAAAGGAGCCAAAGGTGCCAGAACCAGAGCCAGAGCCAACTACTGAAGTCCTTTTCCTCTGCAGCTATGAAGGATGTGGAAAAACCTTTATTGATGCTGGTGCTTTGAGAAAGCATTCTCACATCCATGGAGAAAGACAGTATGTGTGTCACTACGAGGGATGCGGAAAGGTAGCATGCCTTGTTTTTTTTGTGTTTGTTCATCTTATATCATCTGAATGTTGTTATTGCGTTCCTCTATTTAGCTAATGTCTAGCTGTTATCTTAGATTCTAGTGTCTTTTCAGAGACAGTCAATGATATTGTGTCATAATGGTGGTGATTGCATAATGGCCTGGATAATATTTTAAGCAATTACGATGTGACTTCTCTCATAGTTTTGTTTCAATTGCCAGCATGCATTTTACTAATTTTAATGGCTCTCAAGTTTATTTTATACATGGCCTTATGGAGATTACTTGAAAAATAAAAATAAACCT
>JANUWG010000736.1:0-10650 GCA_025175695.1 Eugenia klotzschiana
TTTTTTGGGCCAAATTTTCTCGATAATACTTGTAATTTTTTTTTGGGTGCAAATTGATAATAGTTGTTTTGAAAAAGGCTTATTTGGTCTACGCCGGATGGAAAGTAAAATAATTCGTTGCTAAATTAATTCTAGAAACACCAAATTTGTCAATATATTTTAGGGACGCTCCTTCTCTCTCACTATTTTTTTTTTGTTGGTTTCATCGGGTTTTCGAACTGATCAAATTAGGGAATTTGATCGATTTGATTAGATTTTATAAAGGCTCGATGAATAACATATGATCAATATAAACTATATAAACACATAAAATTCTCCTTGATTTTTTTTTAAAATGAATTATTTTTTAAACACTGGACCTAAGTAAGTCCTTAAACTGCTTCGTCTGAGGTTTCATCCAGATCTTAGGGATCCCCTCGCACGCAAAGCGAAATCGAGGGTATTTCCCGTCATCATGATAGAAAAAAAAAGATATATCGAGTTTTTTCATTTAAAAAAAAGAAGAAGAAGCTCAATTCCACGTCAACAATCTCTCTTCTGGGGCAAGTTGGCACAGAAGGCCTACCATAATCACCATTGAAATCAATATTTTGATCTCTTTGATCAAATAAATTAAATTATAAACCAACCCAATCAGGAAAAATGATTAGGCGACCCCTTCTTGGGGGGGGGGGGTGGATTTGGGATTCAAGTTTTGAACACATCAGAATTTCAGAAACAAGAAACAGAGTGTCGAAAAAGTTGTGCCTTTTCACATCGAATTCAAGAACAGAGTCGGTACGTCCTCGTCTGCATTTTTCTGTTTTTGTTTGGGTCTGAGATTTCATGTCCTTCGAGCTCGTTGATTTATGGGTCTTCTGTTTCAATCTGTTCCATGCTCTTCTTCTTCGCCATTTGTTTGTCTAATTTTGGGTTTTGGAATATTCGTAGTAATGGCGATTTCATTGGGAAGCTGTTGCAATCGGCGGTGTTTGAGTAGAACGTGTTTGACTCTTATCTTTGTTGTCCCTGAGGGAGAGGAGAGAGGAAGCAAACAGAGCAATATTTTTCCTCTGTTTTCTTTTTCTCTTCTGGGGAAGCGAATAAAAAAGATTTTTTTTTCCCATCTAATTCAAGATCTTTTGAAGCGGAAAGCTTGATGATCGAGGTTGGTGGCGATTTTTCTTAGCTTCAATTCTGGAGATTGTGCTTATGGGAGTAACTTGGGCGTTGCTTTGTTTGGTCAGCTAGATGAAAAGAAGAAGAAGAAATTATGAGTTCTGATTTATTTTATTTGATATAGGCAGCTGGAAACATGAGATGCTTTGACCAGGTCTTCACTTTTGTTTTTAGGAATACAAGTCATTATTCCTGTGCATTTTCTTCTTCTCTTTTTGTATTTGTTTTTACTTTCCTGTGTGTTGGAATTCTGAGAAACAAGGAATATGATGGTGATGGTGATTTTATGATCAGGTTTTTGAAGAATCCTTCTCAGTGCTCCTTTTCTTTTGGCTCACTGATATTGCTTAGCGAAAAATCTCTGCACATTCATCTTTGTAGTGTAGTATTTCTTATAGCTGTTTATACTTTCATTTATTCGCACTTTATGTTCTTTCCAGAGAATCTGCTAATTTTAGTTTTTTTGGGAGTTAAAAGGATTATAATGTTCTTGTACCTTATAGTGTTCTTTTTCCTGAAACAGCTAAGATGTTCTGTTAATAATCTCTGTCCGTGAGACGGTTCCAAATGTTGCACCGATTTTGGTGATTGATCTACTCGTGCAGCCACTGTGTTTAATATCTCATACTCTGAGTTCACTGGATAATAGGTTCAATTTGCTGGAATTTGAGGGGACAAACATGACCATGAGATTCAAGAGAGGCAGTAAAGTGGAAGTATGGAGCACGAAGGAGATGCCCGTTGGTTCCTGGCAATGTGCTGAAGTAACTTGTGGTGACGGCCACACTTTTACAGTTCAATACTGCAGCTATGGCAGTGCATCCGGTGAGGCTACAATGGAGACGGTATCTGGAAAGGCAATCAGACCTCGCCCACCCACACTGCAGACGTCGCACACGTGGGGTCCTGGTGATATCGTGGAGGTTTTCGAGAATTTCTCCTGGAAAATGGCGATAGTGTTGAAGCTCCTTGGGCAAAGTAACTTTTTGGTGAGATTACTTGGATCATCTAGGGAGTTTGGTGTTGGCAATGCTCACATAAGGGCAAGGCAGTCGTGGAAAGACGGCGAGTGGATTGTGATCGGACAGGTGAGACCATGAAACTTTGCTTGCATTTTCATCTTGTAAGTGCTGTGGGGTTTATCTTCCCTTTATGCATGGTGAACTTTGGTTAAGTGTTCTTTACCCAAAAAAAAAAAAAAACTTTGGTTAAGTGTAAATGTGTTCTGGAGCTAAATTTTCTTTGGTCATTTTATCTTCTTACTTCTTAATTTACTGGTTAACCATAGTCAGCATATCAAGTTGACTATTGAATCCTATAGATCAAGTTGATTTTTAGTCATGGGCTGTTGCTTAAGTCTAATATGCAAACACATAGGGTGGTTTTCAAATCCGCAGTGCTGGCAACTTTTGAAGTTGGTGCTTGGCAGGTCTATTAGCTGCGAGAGTCGTATATTTCTTTATGCTTATTATTCTTCCAGCATCTCTCATCACTTGAGGCAGTTGTTTGAATAGATTCGTTATGACACGACATATTTCTGTGCTTTAGGAAATTGAGTTTGTACTTGCATTTTTCTTGATCTGTAGATTTCAGCCATTACTGATGATCGGAGAGGCAATCTATGTCAAGACTTGATGCCAGATCAAAGTCCCAGCCACACTATTCAAATTGCAAATGTAAGGATGAAAGCATCTATTAGAGATGGCTGCATTCCCATAAAAAAGAGACCAGTATTTGAGGAGTCCCATGAGAGTTTGAAAACAGAATTGCCATATGGCTGTTCTAGGGTTGAATCACCTGCTGGAGCTTCAAAGAAACATAGAGCAATTGACAAAGAAGGAAGATGTTACCCAGTCAGTGCAACTCGATCTACACCAGCAGAAAGATTTGATTCGGCAGCGTTTCGGCGAGAAACTTGTGGGGAAAATACTGTATGTGCCTATTCCAAGAAAGAAGCAGCCGTATTATCCAAAGTAGACGAGTGTGGAGTGAAGCCAGATGTTGGTCGTCCTTATCCATTACAATCAAGATCTGATGCTGATCGCGTGACATGCTCGGTTGGAAGTTGTACTGTTGCTGACGAATCATCCAGTAACTTTTCTGCGGACCCTTTTGATGATGTTAATAGTTATGCCAATGAGATGGAATCGCTTGGTTGGCGGAATAAAGAACAGGTATTGGAGGCCGAAATCCACAGATTAGAGTTACATGCATATCGTTCCACATTAGAGGCATTGTATGCATCGGGACCTCTAAGTTGGGAGCAAGAAGCATTGATTTCTAATCTTCGTCTTTCGCTCCATATATCAGATGATGAACACTTGTTGGAGCTCAGAAACTTGGTCTTTTCAGATACTATCATTCCGTTGGGTAGACAGTAATTCGCTATGTAGTAGCAAATCTTTTAACTTGGAGCAAGAGAATTGTATGGTGCATTGTTCTAAGTTCTATCGAGGTCTAGTTATGTACATGTGTCCCTTATAATTGTCAGATGATGGTCCCGATGAGACGTTTCTAGCAGACCTCGATGTTACGAGCCTTGGCTTGTAGTCCTGGAAGAATTGTCATCAGCATGATGACAAGCGTCAACACATCAGTTCTCAGTAGTCCAATTTTCTTCTTGAACAGTTCTGTCAGTTAAGAATCTTGTTCTATCGTTGTTAGTTCTGACATTCTAGGCAAATGATTGCACGACTAACTGAATCTCCAGTTTGGTATTATGAGGATATGTTGTCTGCCCCTTGTTATCTTGTATTAGAATTTCACTTCGAAATTCCTCATGTAGTAACAAACAGATCTTGCTGCAGTGATTACTTGAGGACATGTTCGTTTCCATAATACTCGGCTTCCTCTAAACAGAAGTCCGCAATTTGATCCGGGGACTCTATTGACGCCTCCTGTGCCTTTTCCATGGCAAAAGAGCAGAGAACAGAGTATGTCACAACTGGATTGCCAGAGGTGGTGCCTCCGTTGACCACCTCTCTCGCTTCTTGAAGCAACGCAATGCAAAGGTGTTATTGCTGATATAATCAGCTACTTCACTTTGACTTAGGTTTACACAGAGAGAGATATGATGAAGAAACATAAAACTACATAATACTCAAAACTGACCAGTACAAACTTAAGTTTTTGGAAACTGAAACAAACGTGCAGAACAAACATCCTCCACTTCCTAGAAAATAGCTAGCAAAGAAACAAACTTGCTTCACGTCCTAGAAAATAGCTAACAAACTAACCACCTAACAAACCACTTGACTGAATAACAAAAAAATAGAACATTAGCAGCAAAACTGATCCATAACTCCAACAAAAGGTTGTCAGATGGGTATCATTGCGGAAGATGCTGGCCTTCTTCGATTTTAAGCCCGCCTCTCCGGGAATAGCGACATGTATTAAATGCCCTGTCAAAAGCTTTAAGGTTTTGCTCGACCCTTTCGCTGTAGCTCACACGCGTGCAGTTTCTGATGATTTTGGCTGCTACGATGCTCCTTTTCCGACATTGTAATGCTTCATAAACGGTGTTACTGTCCAGCTTCCTCATAGTAATTGAAAAGAAAGCCCTTTCACATACATTATCAGATAGATTCAGGTTCGTTTATGACAAGATGAACAAAAGCGGTTTGAACCGGCAATGCTGCAACTGATACAGAGTGCAAAACATTTACATCCCCTACAAATCAACATGAATTAAGACACAAGTGATGTGAGAATCGTCGGAAAGACATTAAGTGCTTCAAGGAGCTGGAGTGTACGGCTTTAAAAGGAGCAATGGACTTTCTTGAGACATAACTTTCTGAAATGTCACTTGTCTGAGCTTGATATAGAGGCATTGAAACCACAAAACTTGTGCATAACTCTGGATCCTACGCTTGTTATCAGGCTCAAAAGTTTCTGTGATTTTGGTGCTTAATTTCTGTTCTCTTTTCATGATCTTTTTTGGAAGTAACTAGCTTTGAGATTATTGCTTACCCCTTGGCATACCTTGTTTTTGTAGTACCCAAATTCATTTTGTCGTTATTTATTATGGAAAATGGCATACCATGCAAATTTATATTATTTAGAAATTATGTAGGCTCCATTTGTTTCGCGAAAAAATATCTTCCTAGAAATAATGTCTTGTGTTGCTTACAAAAATGGAGCGTGCATGAATATGTTTAAGTTATTTTTCGATAATTAACATAGTTTTCATTGACTGATGACTTTCAGCGATATAAATGATTATATTAGAAAAAATATTTCTTAAATCATTTATTTTTTGCGAAATATATAAACAAAACATAAGTGTCAATTGTTAAAAATTGACTTGAGCACAATTAGATAGGACGAGGACATGAGAGACCATAGAAGAGCCTTGGAAATATTTGTAATTTATATAAGGGCAAAAGACACAAATAAATATTAAATTATGCCTATTGCAACACATTTATCCTAATTTTTCCATGATACTAACAATCTCAAACTTGTATTTGTATAAATATTTATCCTCCGTCAGAGTTCCGTCAATGAGCATCGTGAAAAATCTACCTATACAAACACCGAAAAGCAAACTGTATTGACATGACATCCATGTAGCTTATCATCTAACGAAATCTTGATGGAGGGTAAATGTGTCATATAAGTTTGGAGTTTTTTTTGTTAATCACAAGACAAAATTTAGGGTAAATATGTCACAACGGGTGAGAAAATTGTCCAAAAAGTCTTAAGCATACGACATTTTTATCAATTCAATCCTAAACTTTTTCATTGTGTCAATTAAGTCGTAAATATTTTCGCTTTTTTCCAATTAAATCCATTAGATCAATTTTGGTAAAAAACATATGACTTTGACGTTGATTGTCTTACATGACACGGCCAGTGCAGACGTAGACAATTTTTAACCATATTTTCTTTTTCTTTTTTTTCACTTTTTTTAAAATTTTAAATTTTCTCCTCTTCTTTTTTTTTTCTTTTTTAACCCTTTTTCCCTTTGTCGGCCTCAGGCAAGGGCCTCCTTCACTCGAGCTGGTGAAGGGCTGCCCTTTCTTGCAGGCGAGGGCCTAAAGCTGGTAGCGGCCTGGCGATGGCTAGCAAAGGGATAAAGGGAAGAATAGAAAAGGAAAAAAAATGAAAATAAAAATAAAAAGTAAAGAAAGAGAAAGCAGAAAATAATAAAAAGTATCATAATGTTACTAAAAAAAAATTCGCTTCAACGTCGACTATGCCACGCGTCAACGTCAACATTTTTTAACAAAAATTGATCGAATGCACTTAATTGGCAAAACGTGACAATATTTATGACTCGATTAGCACAATTAAAAAGTTAAGACTAAATTGACAAAAGTGTAATAAGTTTAGAACTTTTTGGACAATTTTTACTACAATGAGTATAGTTTGTGATTTTGATGTCACAAAAAGAATTCATGGTAAAAATGTCACTGTGGGCAAAGTTCGGGATTTTTGGTGTCTTTTTCCCTTGATATAAAAGCAATTCATGAACTTTTTCAACTTGTTTGGAACTCTTTTGTTTTGGTCAATTACGTTCCTAAGCTATATATATTCGTTCGAGTTCATGCTTTATGTCAATAAAGTGATGGAAAATCTCGCATCTAACATGTTTATGAAAATGTTTTAAAATATACTTAATAAATAATGTATATGAAAAGATTCAGAGATAAGGAAAATCGAAAGAAAAAAGAAACACAAAAAAAAAAGTGAAAGATATATGAGGGAAAAATGGCAGGCCAAGATGGAAGTGGCAGGGGTGGCAAGAGCGGCAGAGGCGTCGCACCGCCCATGCATCAGCGAGGTTCAGCGTCGTGGCTAGCTATGCTGAGGCGGAACCGCCACCCCCATCCTGCGTGGCACAAACGCACCCACGTACATTATTTTTGAATAATATAAGCACATGAAGAATTTAAAATAGACTAGTTAAGTAAATACAGAATTTCAGAAGGCTCTATCCTACATGAAAGCATGTTGGTAAATGGATCGAATCAAGTTTAGATTGCGACCAGATCATTAAATTTATGTTTCATATAAATAGATCAATTCAGATCATATCATTTTCAGCCCAATCCCGACCGTGTCCTACCCACCAATTCAACCGCCGTACTCACCGCATAAAGATTTAATCGAATCCCCTCATCAGTACCTATTTTCTTTTAAGGAAAGCTTTCCATGCAATCTCGGTTGGTTTTATGGCCTAAGCTTCGATGCAATCAAGGTAATAAAACCAATCAAATCAAACAACGATTGGATATAAACGATCCAAACAAGTAAATAAACTAATAAGGCAGTAAAATAAATGGTATTAACATTAAACACAAGCCTAACAAGAAGTTAATATCGACACCCTGGCCCTACAAAAAACTTGGCGCCAACGGCTTAATCAAGCCTGCGGACCTGTGGGTGGATTACCCTTTTTTCCAGATAAACATAGAGAAGAAGCGCTTAAACTCCAATGACGACTCCGTCCATTCATGCTTTCGTGTATTAGAAATTTTCCTCATGAAATTACATCGAGCAAGCGTTTTCGAGGAACAAAATCAAACTAACGCAAAAATCAATCCGCACTTCGCAATTCCTTAGTAACTATACCATGGCAAGCACAAGATCAAAGGAGCAGACAAGATCACATCAACACGCTGGTGATTGAACACACAACATCCAGATGGGGATGGAGCATCATATACTTCAATTCAAAGTGACTCCGGAACGGTCGCACTGAAGCTCAAGCATGTAAACGGAAATCCTCTCCAACAAGAAAGACGCACACCAAGTGCAGCAACAAGTAAAAAGAGCTACTAATAAGCTATTACAAATCCTCGGTACTTGATCAATCACATCATTCTGCATGTCACCAAATCATCATTTCTCAATAAATGACAATGCATGAAAAAAGGGTTCACATCATGAGCTTCAAGAGGCTGCCTTATAGCGGCAGGGCCTTCATTCGAAGGCGTCATCATCGTCGTCGGGAAGGGGCTGGCTAGCAGCTTGAGCAAGCTCCGCCTCATGCCTGCACGCACATTAGCCAGCTATCAGGTGCAAATAAATTAACCTACAGGGAGTTGGGAGGTAATGCCCCAAAAAGAAGGACAAAGCGAAGAGATGTCCAATCAGTAGTCATGTCATGTCTAAAGGCAATCCACCAAATAAACATTTCTGGCTTCGTACGAAGTTTCAACATGTTGCCAATATGTTAGTATACAAGCGACATACATAGCAAACGAAAGTCGGCAAATGAAATTCTAACTCAAATCTACAATCTCATAAGCACTTGATACGTCAGGATGCCATGAGAAGCAGGTAAGTCACATAAAATTGCAACGAATGGGGAAGAGAGAGATGAGTTTCTTACTGTTGTTGGGCAGCCAAGTCAATGTGTACTTCCGGAGGAGCAAGAGCAGGAGACTCCACAAAGTGAAGGTTAGGATCCCTAAAGTTCCAAAAAGAACCAACATGTAACATCATCCGCGACATAGATAAAAGATAAACTGAGTACAACAATAATTTGACCTACCCAGCAAGTTTTCTGGCGAGATAGAGAAAAGGCTTCTCAAAATTGTAGTTGCTTTTGGCAGATATCTCATAGTACTGGAGATTCTTCTTCCGGTGGAATGTAACCTGCTTTGCCTTAACTTGCCTGTTCTTCACATCCACCTTGTTTCCACACAGAACAATGGGTATGTTCTCACAAACCCTAATATTAAAAGGCAATAAAAGTTAAAGCCACTTCTATACACAGGTAAAGCTATGAAACGGAAGTTAAGGTGGTTGGGAAAAGGCATTGTAGTAAAACCTGCAGAGATCGCGATGCCATGTAGGTACGTTCTTATAGGTCAACCTGGCAGTAACGTCAAACATGATGATGGCGCATTGACCATGAATGCTGCAGAAGAAAACAGCCAAACCCACATGAGCAATTATACGTGCCACTATAAATCCAGAACAAACATGATAAAAAGAATATGAAACGACATAGTAACCAAGGCATATACGAAAAAGTTTGGCACCAGAAACCATCTACACTCACGAAATTATATGAAAATAAATTCTAACAAAGGAAATGTATAGTTTCCCATTTACTTACTAGTAACCATCTCTTAGACCACCAAACTTTTCTTGCCCGGCAGTATCCCAGCAGTAAAATCGAATTTTGCCGCAGTTTGTGAAGAAATCCAATGGATGAACCTCGACGCCGATGGTTGCTGTTCAAGGCCAATCACAACCCAATCAATTCCCACACAAACAGAGGGACACAGTAAAGTGGGCGGAAACAATAAGACAAAGTCGTACGCTCATATTTCTTCTCAAACTCCCCAGTGAGATGCCTCTTCACGAAAGTTGTCTTGCCTGTGAAATGGATAATAGTTCAGCCTCGGCAGCAATAGCAATCAAACATAAAGCATAACAACACATGCTACTAAACAAAAGTTCAAACAACATATCCTACAATGCAAGATCGTTTTGGGAAACCTAAAGGCCCATAAAAATCGATTTTCGCCTACATTCCAGCAACCAAGTTTTCAAAGGTAAATATACATTTTCGCCGTAAATACTCGCTCAAGGCTTACATAAGGCACAAACATTCCCCCATTGTAGCCATCGAACTCGAGTTAATCCCACCAACAATGATCCTATCCTACCACACACATCGCATGATAATCACCCGACGGAACCAAAACAAACAACAATTGATTCATTCATTCAAACAAATCTAAAAAGGAAAATAGAAACCAAGACTAGGAAAACAAGGAACTCACCAGTGCCTCCGTCACCAACGATGACGAGCTTGAAGCTCGGGTAATCGACAGTCTGTTGGTTAGGCAAAGCCTACCAAAAAAAAAAAACAAAGACAGAATCAGGGAAGGGAAAAAAGAAAAAACGCATCGGAGCTCCAAGTCGGAACAGCATCGACCATCCCGTCTCCAATGGCTCACCAACAGCGATTATCGGCGACAATCGGCTTAAAAAAACAGCGAAATCTCAAGGAGACAGAACGCGAACGACGGAGAGAAACCCACTCACCATGATCAGTTCAAGCGGCGTGAGATTCCGAAGGACGTGTTGCGAGCAGCAGAACGAAGGAGAGAGAGAGAGAGAGATGGACGGTGAGGCCAACTAGGGTTTATAAGAGAGAGGGAGAGAGAGAGAGGAGCGTGTTTTATCAAAGTGGCTTTAGCTTGACGCAACAATCTGGGCCGTCCGATCCGACTTATTTTCCTTGTTTGGGGGTTTAAATCAGGTTGACCGTACGATCTGTTTACCTCCTTTTTCTTTTTTTGATGGGACAGTGATTAATTATTAATTGCTGCATATCCACTGCCATATTTGCTGGCGGAGCTGCTTAGATAACAAGTCGGGTCCGGCCCGATTGATCTCAGGCCCAGCCCAGCCCAGCTCAGAACGAAGAAAATGAAAATTTTTCCTTCCAACAAAAAAAAATAAATAAAGAAGAAGTAAATATTCGGATGCCTCACGTGAGAGTGCTGACGTGGTGTAATCGACCAA
>JANUWG010000737.1:0-10643 GCA_025175695.1 Eugenia klotzschiana
CATTTCATACCATTTTCTCAGCCTTCTTAGATTTGTGAAATGACGGGAGCCCTCGTCCATTGGCGGGAGCATGGAGTGTCCAATGCAAGGCCCTGTACGAGATTAAGGACAGAAGCTGGTGCCTTGGCCGTTGGTTGGCGCTCTGAATATGATTGGAGAACTACGTCCACCATATGCCGTTTCAGATCAAGAGACGTGCATTAGATAAGACTGTAATGACTGATGTGATATGAGGGCAGATCTCGAAGACGGCCGCGACGTGGGACCTCGTCGATCGCTTGGCGGGGCGGGCGAAAGAAATGGATTAAGTATTCTCGAGAGTACGGCATCAGAAAGACTATATTGGTGGAGTAGGATAGTGAAGGAAAAACCCCAGATCTGCTGCATGGTGATGAAGAAAAACTGGAGTGCAGGAATCAGATCTCTGGAGCGCAGCTAGGGCCGACGAAGAAAGCCAAAATAAAAGAACATTCCGGGAAGTGGGTGCTGGGATCAAGGGGTTTGGGTCTGAGAAAGATTACAGTTTTGATATCTCATAATAGAATCGAGAACTGAAGTGAAGAAATGATAAGTTTCAAATTTTAAGATGTGCATGATAAGTTTCAAACTCTTAAAAATAGGAAATCGATTCCGATGAGTAGGTTTTACCGAAAGAAATCTGAAACCGCGCTTAGAGATCGGCTAATAAACAGAGCCAATACCCTTCAGACTCGGCATCTGTGGACATGAATGAGCTTACGTTATACAAGTCTACCTAAGGTTCTTGATGTTGAAACCCTTTTGGTAGTTGCGCCCTTTTGAGATCTCGGCCTACTGATCAATGGACGATGATCAGACTGTCCATCGTCGTGATGATAAGCCACAGTGCTTTTCTCTTTCGCGGGGGGGCATGACGATGTGTCATGTTCTGTCGCAATCATCGGCGTAACCTTGGATCCTTGGGGGAAGATAGGACAAGCCACGAGATCGTCCCATGAGAAATATCATCTGCGAAATCGTAGGAAGTGGCGACAAGTGTCTCCGTCATGAGAGGAGACAAATGAATGCTTAAAGAGATGCCCAATTGTTTACTGGGATTAGTTGTGGCGTCGGTGAGTTGCATCTACAGCTGGCCGAAGTTCTACGTCAAACCCAGAAAAGGATATGGAAAACCGAAAGTCCCGCTAAAGTTTAAGTTTTTATATTCTGAACACGTTGGTGTTCCAGGAGTTTGTTACCTGAGGGAAATGCATTGCTTCCCAAAGCAAGCAAAGATACAAGAGCCGCTGACTTCTTCATTTGGATAAGCTGATGTAGTCTAGAAGGAAACAGTTAAAATGCTCTTGAATTAGTCTCCATTTGGTTAGAAAGTGATGGCGACTTGTCATCACTGAGAGAGAACAATTATGTGCATTCTTAGAGACTGAAACTACTTCGGTTGATCCTCAGCAAGGGGCAGCAGAAAAACCAGAATGAAACGAACCATACACAAACTATGGCAGATGGAAATAAGAGAACAACTTCTAGCCATTCTCTTCATATTTCTATGGAGCCGGAGAATATCAAAGCATCTCATTGCTTTGCATATAGATGCGATTTACCAGAAGAATCAGATCTGGCACTTCAACATGACCAATCTCCGAAGAAGTTTAAATATATACCCACACAGATGGCTCAGGGATAAACGAGGTTCAAAATTTCCCTCGTTCAAGAACTCCCCACCGGGTTCTCCGAGCTCATAACATAATAAACTACCGCATGAAGCCAGGTCTCCAGGTACCAAAGCAATTACACATGAATGCAGGTATCACATCCATTAGAAACTTCTCACGCATAGACGGATCCGTTAGCATAAAGCCCGACAGAAGTTGCAAATAGAACACGTACAAAATTACCTGGAAAAGAAAAAACAGTTAAAAAGTGTTCCATATGAAGGTCTTCAAAAGTCAAAATGTCGATCTACTTGATAAAACTAGACTAAACATGTGCAAAACAAGGTTATTGCAATAACCTTCTAAGTCCAGCAGCATGGTCAGAGAAGTGTGAGGGATATAGCAGCAGAGCGGAGGCGCACTCCATCATCTTCCCATTTGAACTGCGGCGCTGTTGCTCCAGCAATAAATGCCTGTAGATGGCAAACCATGCATTCATAAGTAATATAAGAGGAAAAGAGTCTTCTATTCGACCTTCTTTGCGTGCAAAATTGCAACCTTTGTACCATTCCTTCTTATTGGCATCAGTTCCGATGCTATAACACCATCCCCATGTACATCTAAGAATGCATATGTCACGAGCTCCTGCTAGGGGTGGGTAAATCGGACCGATTGGATCAGGCCCGCCCGGACCGAACAAGGACCAATGATTCAGTTCCTGATTCTAGAGGATGGAGGTCCGGTAAGCAGTTATTAAAATTGGAACCGGTGGCTAGGCGGTCCGGTTCTCGGTTCTAAGGGCCCAAGATCGGACTGGACTGTCTGGACCGGACTAGACGATTTTTTTTTAAGTAACCGTAGGTTTGCTTCTTTCACTTCCCAGCCGCTACTCTACACTCTCTAAACTTATCTTGCGCCAATCACTCAGATATCTCTCTCTCTCTCTCTTCAATCCCTCATCGTTCCACATCATATTACTTGTCCAGATTCAATTCAATTAACACAAACGATAGTCTTCAAAACCCACTCACACAAGCATGCAGACCATTTCTTCACCAACTCTCTCTTTGCCACTGCTCCCAAATCATTGCCCCGCCCTCCATCTCTGCCCTATCCGTCACCCCTACATATCCACCCGCCGTGGGAGCTCTTGACTCTGCCTTCATCTTGGGCTTTACTAGAATTTGAAAAATTGCAACAGTTGCCGTCCATGTTGTTTAGATGTGGATATAGGTTATAGCTCCCCCTTTTTTTGGCACGTTTCCAATCCAATGGAACTGCCCGTCGGTCTGGTCCGATTCCCGGTTCCGAAAAATTGGGAACCGATACCACCGGTCCAGTTCCCAGTTCTCGAGGGGAACGGATTGGGAACCGATCACTTCTAGCTCCCGCATATTTTATTGGAAAAACTTCATACGATCAACATATCATTTCTTGGGAGGAGTATAATTAAGGTTGTTCTAAATTTTGGGCGTGAAAATAAAATACTAACTCTTAGGAGGTGCACGACAACCATTCTGTTCCAGAAATAGATTTATGGCTAGAATCTAACTATTTCTATTTCTAAATGAGTTTTTGAGCAAAAAAATGCGTTTGATAACGACATAAATTTTTACCTTTGAATAGAAATTCGTTCGACAACAGTTGAAAATTTCTACTTCTAAAATAGAAGTGGGCGGCGGCCGGTGGTGGGTGGTGGCCGGTGGTGGTTGCTGGTGGTAGCAGATGCTAGGAGGAGATACCAAGCGACTATTACGAGTTTTTTGTTTTTGATTTCCATTTCTCCCAGAAGTTATAATTTTCTGCTTCTCATTTCCCTTCCTAATCTATTTCTGAAACAACTTTTTGTTCTAGAAATAGAAAAATAGAATTCAATGGTTGTCATGCACCTCTTTAGAGTTCAATGAATGCGGTTAAGACCTTCTACCAGCAAAGTGTCATGTCTGTATGACAAAGGAGTTTAGCAGTTGAAGGGATCAACTAACCTTTCCACTGTCTACAGCTGTAACCAGCGCAACATGTTGCCCATCTCTAGAGAATTCATAGAAGTAATATGTCCTGTATCAATAAAGCATTAGATCAGGATGGATTCAAGAAATCCTTTTCAAACATTGGATCTGTGTGGCATTTTACAAACAAGTTATCAAGCGGAAAATTTGCATAGTGCATCTGCTGTTAAGAAAATGCTGCTGCGCTAACAACGGCCACTGAGATTGGAGAACTCAATATTTCCAACAGAGAAGAATAATCTCACTTGAAACCTTCTTCTTCCTTTATTTTGATATTTCGGGCAGAGTACATAGTTGCGCCACCTACCATTGCAATGCAGTACACATAAGAGAACTATAGTAGAACAACTGAAAAGAAAACAATCTGTCAACGGTGAAATAACGAACAAGAAGGAGATGAAACAGCTGAAAAATTTTGAAGACACATATTGGTGAAAAACCACTCGGTGGCAGAATCCTACCCGGAACAAAAATTTTGGCAGCCTCCTTCAAGGAACCCAAGTCGGTAATATCTTGGGCCTGTAAATGTTTGTAGTCAATGACAATCCCAAAAAACAGCACACACAACAGTTGATCAAACATATAACAAAAGGATCCAGACCCATTCAAATGTAGCACTAGCACTACCAATTTAGCATTTTTTTTATAATTAATTTGCAAGGAAGTTAATACTCTAGGTGCAGCAAAGCATAAGTCAAAATGGAGGATCATGTAAATTTCTATATCCTTTTTATTCTTTGTGGGAGCTAGGTAGGATGGGGCATAATATCTTTGTAAGGAAGCTTGTTTATCTTCACGAGTATCCATTCAGCTGCAAAAGGGTAACCCTTCACTTCTCTAAGGTATGAATCCCACTTCTTATGCTCATAGTTTTTTTGCTAGAAAATCTTTAGGCCAGCAAAAATGAACCTTATTCTCCCAATAGAAGCAGAAATTAAGCACATTATTTACCCTTAATCCAAGTCACGGACCGACAGCCTCATTCTTCAATTTTCTTGACTAATTGCAAAGCAAACTCCCGTAATAGATACAACAAATAGTGAATGAAATAAGTGGAGTCCCCCTACAGTCACATCACGATAGCTATCTCGATAGCAGAAAGCTCTTTCAAGAATACTAATAACATATCATAAGAATTCAGAATTTGCTATTGTATATAGACTAACCTCCAAAAATGTGATCTTGAGTTGGTTGGTTGGGCGAATCACAACACTTAAGACTTCAGATCTGCATAAGATTAGCATTGAAGTAATTGTTAATATAAATATCTATCAAACTGTTAGGGTCTACCGTCTAGCAAAGAGACTTGAGCTTACAATTATGAGACAACTACTAAGAAACGAAGATGCAAAGTAGTATGAACAGCACACAACATGAGTAACATACCCATCCGGCGATGCAAACCGCGCTGCAAATTTCTTCGGCTTTGCCTTATCTCCGTAAAGAGACATACCAGCATTAAAATCCTGAGATTACCAAACCTTTTAGACCACAATCAACAAGAGAGAATATGATGAGAAACGATAGCCAACGGTTTTACTCTCTCAAATGATTATTCAAAGATTGTAAAATCACCTGATACTCCTTCTCACTGTTAGACCCAAAAAAATCAAATCTTTCCACAAAAAAGAAGAAGATAAAAGCACACCAAGATGCATTGCTTAATAGAAAGAACCATCTTAATAACAATCCACACACCCTATAAGCAATCCCCACTTGATTTCTTCCAGCATATAAACAAAGACCAACAGAAAGTTTTTGTTTTGCGAAAACAAGCAATTTCTAGCGACTGTCAGACTAAAATGTAGCCCAACATGACAAGAGAGCAGTACCTCCGGCTCCATAATGTCCTCAAACTGAGGTGGGACGCGAATTGCGAACCCATCGCCATAAAACTGGAACCATGACTTGGTGTTGGCGATTCCCAAAGGAGCTGACTTTGGAGGTGACGACGGTTCAGCTGAGCACTGAGAGAATGTCGACGTGTGTGTGAGTGAAACAATCGAGAATTTAGTTATCTTGGAGATGAATTCTCTCTTTGAGCACTTAATGAAATGAAGGTCATTATCTGAGGAGGAGGAGGGGGAGGAGGAGATGGAGGGGATGTTTGGTGGGTGGGGAGAGAGGGACAGACAAATGGGAATAGCCATTGGGGAGAGCGAGGGTAATAATACTCATGGTTGCAGGAAAAACATTGAAGGGAGATGATGACGTGGGGTAAGAGTTAGGACTTTGATATGTGCCGCTGTTGTTTGATAGTGGGATCTGGAAATAGTGAGGGGTACTTCTGTCTTAAAAAATGCCTCATACGAGGCAAGAGTGGGAGAGTTTGTCTGCTCGTTTGGACAGACAACTTATCCAACACACAAAAATGAGGCCTCAGCCTGTTTTCTTAACCTCCTCAATGTGCCCAAGTGACATCGACGTGTTTCTTTTCTTTTTTTGCAACATGGACCAAAAAGCCCTCAACTGTTTCCATGGCTAACACAAACGTTATCCCCCCATCAAATATCAGCCAAGAAATCCAAAACGCAAACAAATGCCGTCCACCCAAAATCTGAAACCAACGCAAACCAGGAAAACGGTTGAGCATAGCAAGCAATCGGAAGAATTTGATATGTTCTGTCTTCTCTGTATCATGATTCACAGATTCTGAAGACCCTTTGATCTCTTAGTCATGGAGACCATTCTCTCTCCTCGTTCCCTCTCTCCACTCGTCGCTCCCAAGCCATGCTCTTCTTCGAGATCTCCCCAACCTCGATCAAGCACTCTGTTTTACACCAAACCCATCTCTTGCGTCCTCAAAAGGCGCCATCTTGAGTCAAAGGACCCATCTTTCAGCGAGACGGAGAGCTGGTTGTCTCATGCCCAACAGGGACTAGCAGCTCTAGCTCTCGCTCTGGCACTCAACTTTTGCCCTGTATGGCTGGACAGTCCTGCATTGGCTTCTGAGTTCGATGTACTCAGTGAGGGACCACCCAAGGAGTCTTATGTTGTTGATGATGCTGGAGTTCTCAGCCGCGTCACGAAGTCCGACTTGAAACGGTTGTTGTCTGATTTGGAGTCGAGGAAGAACCTCAGAATCAATTTCATCACCGTCCGAAAGCTGACAGTAAGTTCCATGGCATTAGGTGTTGTTAATTTTTTTTGGTTGGAAGCCATTTTGTGTCTGGCGTAAGATATTCAACTTCTGGTTAGAGTTTACCACAGTATACCGATTCTGTACACCATTTACACCTAGAATTTTCCCCTGAAAATGTTAAAAGCTCATTGGATGGTTGACCGGCAAGCATGTCAGTGCTCTCTGCATACTTGCATAATTTCCTAGGCTGCGTCTTTTTTTAGCAGCTCACCCTTCATTTTTTGTGTGCACAGCAAGAGGACGATAGTCCATGATGCGATTAAGCGGCGATGTAATTCTCGATTTTGCTGCAGAGTAAAGCTGATGCTTTCGAGTATGCTGATCAAGTTTTGGAGAAGTGGTATCCAACAGTGGAAGAGGGCAACAACAAGGGCATTGTTGTTCTTGTCACAAGTCAGAAGGAAGGAGCAATCACAGGAGGCCCTGAGTTCGTCAAGGCTGTCGGAGATAACGCCCTCGATGCAACTGTCTCGGAAAATCTTCCAAGTAAGATTGCATCTTCTCTTATGTGAAGTACAGTCCATGGCTGCTTTGTCTAATCGTCGGTGGATCAGAAAATTCAAGTTTGTGGCTGATTATTGAATTTGAGAAATTTGTCTACCAGGTGCTATACTTGTCCTTTGTTGACAGCCGCTTGTGGAAAATAAATTTTCCTATAAGGATGAACGGCTTAATAATCCTTGCTGTGTTCTATAAGCATCTGAATCTAGAATTACGCTTCTCACGCATGCAATAATGTCGGCAACATTCATCAAACATGCCTATATTTTAAGGCCAGTGTTGCATTATTCTGTCCAGAAGTCGGGTGTTATTAGAGGCTCTTGGTAGTTTCTCACACCACATTCTAGGAGACGCTTCCATTAGTGCATATAGGTATGCATGTACCAAAAGGAAAAATATATATGCTAAGATTTTCACGAGCATATATACATTACTCACTTAGAGGAAGCTGTGTTCTGCTCCATGATGCTGCAGTACTGATAATCAGACTATTGGTTTATTCATTGCAGTATTGGCAACAGAAGAGAAGTACAATGAAGCAGTTTATGGCAGCGCCAAACGGCTGGTCGCTGCCATTGATGGGCTCCCGGATCCGGGTGGGCCTAAATCCAAGGACAATAAGAGAGAATCCAATTTCAAGACCAGGGAAGAAACTGAGGAGAAAAGGGGGCAATTTAGTCTTGTAGTTGGTGGTTTGTTGGTAATTGCATTTGTCGTTCCGATGGCACAATATTATGCTTATGTCTCCAAAAAATGAGCAAATGTATATCTTTGTCTGCTAGATACTTGTCCGAATTTCTCCTGCGCTGATTTCTAAAGAGCATGTTCAACAACCACGGTTGTGAACATGATGATACTATAGATAAATGTTTGAGAAGCTTGCACATCAGAGGAAAATATGATTTTGGCATCTGAGCAGCATCACAAGTATTTTATTCTGTGTTCTCTAACTGAAACAGTCTTGTTTGTTCGATTACATTTTTGCAGTATACAATGGGAAATTATACATACATGAAACTTCCATGTTTGAGCGGATCCATGAGTAGAACCACTTTCCCGCCCTGCAAAGCACTACTTGTATCAAACCATAGATAGGATCCACTAGATTGCATTGCACCGAGTCGAATGATTACAACAAATTGTCAAGTGCATACTCTGTTAGCATATAGCAAATCAGTAATCACTCAAATACATGAGTTGTCATTTGACAACGATCATGTATGGCTTTTAGGATTTTCGTGTCCAACCGATGCTGAGGAACAGTCAAGATAGTTGCAGAGGATGATCATCCTTTAGAACTGGAGCTTCATTGCAAAAGGCATTTTGTCTGCAAAAGGCGGATCTGAGTATCTTCCTGTTAGTATTTGAGAGGAAATGAACTGGTTGGCAGCCTCGGTGTAATGAATCCCGTCCCAATTGACATACTCGGTGCTGTCATCGCATGCTTTGGCCGTGACTGTGGCCCCATCGAGAACCTTTGTTTGCCCACAAGAAATCCTGCTGTCATAGTTCAGGGGTGCACCCCCATAGCCGCAACACGCCATGAGCGGTTGCTCAAATCCTATAAAAACACATGACAGAACCATTGATCTTTCTTCCCAGATTCAATCTTCTATAAACTAATCATCCAAGTTCAAGATGAAGAATCTTGTTGTCACAAACCAGCAATTGATGTTCCAAACTGACATAGTAATTTCCCAATCAACCATGAGACCTTAATTCTTCTCTTATGGAATCTTAAATCTAGGAAGTGGCAGGATGAAATACGCCATGGATGAAATTGAGGAAGAGGCAATTGCAGGCCATGACTTACCGTAGCGGGAATAATTGGCAATGAGGTTGGACTTTATGGAGAAAACATCGACGTATGTGATATTGGCATCAGTGTATTGGCCCCGCAATTTCATGCATAGAGCATGGAGTTGCAAGTTGAAAAGCTTAGCCGCTTGGTTGTGTCCACTGACACATCCGATCTCATCAAGCTTCGATGGATCAGTCCCAAACTTTGCAACATTCTGAGTTATGCATCCAAGAGGACCCGTGTTGTGTATCCAAAAATTTCTGCCTCCTTGATCATACAATGTCTGTAACAAGACAGCAAAAGTAAATCGGAGCAAATTACATTTTTAGCTTCTATGCTAGGTTCTTTCCTGATTATGTTCATCCTAAGATGGAATTCCTGTATATGTCGAAATTATGAAGCGGGGGTGTGCAAAGTTAAAAGAATAATGAGCATGCTGTCATCAGGATGAAACGTACCTTGAATCCATTTTCAAACTCAACAAGAATAATCGGAATCAAGGCGATTATCTGATCCAACGATTTGGAGTAAAACGCGCCGGCAAGGTCATTCTGTCCTATATCAAACATGTAGAGGCCCTCCGCAAAGTAATCTTCTGAGGGTAGATACTTGTTAAGCTTCTTACCTGGAACAGAATTTGCAGAGAGGCGTGAAATTGTCAATGGCTTTTGAAAGCAAAGTTTTTCGCGAAGTCGAGGGAGAAAAACAAAAGCAAAAGAGTAAAAACCTTTGGCCAGCAACTCGAGCACGCGGGCTTTAAAACGGAGAAACTGAGACACCTGAACTCCGAACGAAAATGGGCTCAGCGATGTTGCGGTCGCCGGAAGTACAGTCGATGCCGCCGTTGCATAGTTGCAACCCCTCCGGAAATTCGGTGTGCCGATCGAATCTAGATAGGCATTTAGAAATGGAAGGTCCATTGCATCCACTGCAGCATCAAAACAAGACGCGTTCAATTTCTATTCTCGAAAGCAAAGTCCATCTGAGAAAGATAATAAATAGAGCAACAACAACAGCAAAGCATGAGCAGAATGAAGAAACGGAACAAACAATGACATGACACCAACAAATTGAAACAGAGGGAATCCAAGCAACACCAAAACCGTTGTTCTTGCATTGATTGGTGATTTACTCAGGAAATCGATGACGAGACGGCCGTCGCAGTACCGCCCGGCCGGCTGCCGGAAATAGCTCCGGCCATTAGGAGGGTAGAGGCCCTCGATCCCGGCCGCGATGAGATTGCCCGTGTCGGAATTGGAGTCGCCGAAGTTGAAAGCGGCAGGGAAGTCGAAGAGACCAACTGAGTTGCCAAGAGGGAATGAGCAGAGCAAAGCCAAGATGACAATGCAGCTCTTGGAGGCCATGGATGATGTTGCAGGAAGCTTGTGATTTTCTCTCAGAACGTTTGGTTCCCAACAACATGTCGTTCATAGTTCATGGTCCCCTCTCATGATTAAAAAAAGGATTTTTTTTTATTTTTTATGGCTCTAGGTTGCTTTCTATGAAGGAAACCCACATAAAATAAGCTATTTAAGGAGCAAAGTTCCCCTGTTTTCTGT
>JANUWG010000738.1:0-10633 GCA_025175695.1 Eugenia klotzschiana
TTTGCTTGACAGGCTTGAGATTTGAAGAAATTGAGGACCCTGAGGTCTGGCATTGTGACGTTCGATTATTTTCAGTTATTGACTTAAGTTCCGGTGATCTCCTGGGGTATTTCTACCTTGATATGTATAAAAGGTTCGTGTTTGATCTACAAGCTTTAGGTTACTGTTAATTCTTTGTTTACTTGAATTTTGAATTTCTTTGCAGAGAAGGAAAGTACGGTCACTCATGTGTGGTTGCGCTTCAGAACAGATCGTTATCTTTTAATAATGTTGCCCAGGTGCTTAACCCATGACAAGACTCCTCTTTGCCATTTCAAATATCCTTTCTTTTCTGGAGCATGCTTTTATTTGAGGTAGTATGTCGTGCGTTATACTCGGTGGAAAATCGTTTTTTGCCTTAGTTCCACAAAAATTATACCTTAAACATATTTTTAATCTCCAAGCATGGTCATCAAATGAAGTTCTCTCAGCTTTTTGCTTGATTGGAAGGTTCTGATTCAGGTTAGATTTATGGGTTTGAAGTCATATGGCATGTTATCTGGTTTGTACAAATAACATATCGTGTGAGCTCTGGCTGATCCTTTTTCATTGAGATATTGTCCTTCTGCCTTGAGCTTTCAGAGCACTGAATCCCTAGGATAAGCACTTGAATAATGCTCGAAGCAGGTCATGTGATCATTGCATGCATCATTTATTCTGGTCTTAGTGCATTGTGATGCCTGCCTTCTCCAAGGACTTTGTGTAGCGTTTGGATCTTCCTCGGAAGTGTTGTCTTGCTTATTAGGATTTTAGAGAAACATCTAAAGAGTATATAATTTATAACAAATTATGAACATCTGCTTGGTTTCACTCATTAATATGTTGATAAATGAAATAATTCCCATGTTTGTTTCATTTCGGTGATCTTTTTACTGTCAACAGCCCAAAAGTTGCCTTCCTGCCAATTAATTTACATGATGTGGCTTTTGTTGTGCTAGATACCAGTGGCATTGCTGATAACTCAATTCCCAAAGGATATCGGCGCTCATGCCAGTCTTCTACGATTCTCTGAAGTGGTCAACTTTTTCCATGAGTTTGGACATGTGGTATGTTGAAGCATCTGAGATACCTCTGTTTGGTAATTTACTAATGCATCACTTGCATGCGCTCTAGGTTTAGTTAACCCAATAGTATTTCACTCTACCATGTCTTCACCTTCTTCTATATATCGCAATGTAGCGCATAATAATGTTGACTTCTAAGAGCATGCCGAGGACATTGTGGTGAGCAGTGGGAAATTGTTGTCAAGCTTCCACTGCTAACTCAACTAGTCTTTTTCCCTTTTTGGTGAATATCAAATGATGCAAACGCTTTAAACCAGAAGTACTTCCATATGTAAGAACGAAGTGAATTGTAAAGCTACTGATCTTTCTTTCATTCCTTTCTTTTAAAATTTATTTCTTCCCTGTAGAGGTCATAATATAAGAAATTGATTTTGCTGATGGAATAGTGGTAAGGCTGGATTTAATTCTCTTTTGTGGCATTTGGGTGGCATTTGGTTTTCAGATGCAGCATATCTGCAACAGGGCATCATTTGCCAGATTCTCGGGGCTGCGTGTTACTCCGGATTTTGAGGAGATCCCTGCTCAAGTGTTTGAAAATTGGTAAGTTAGGAATGATGCTGTCCCATGTTTGGATGACTCTGGCTTCTAACATTTCAAGACCTTTCAGGTGTTATGAAAGCCTCTGCTTAGAGTTGATATCTGGCTTCCATCAGGTGAATTAGTCACATGGTTGCACAGACATCTTCAGATCCATTTGATGCAAAGTGTAAATGTTATGTATTTTACTCTTCTTATTTGAAGGACTTGGCAAAGCCAGTCAACGACGAAATGTGCCGATCACTAAAAAGATGGCGATACAGTTTTTCAGCACTTAAATTGAAGCAAGAAATTCTTTATAGTGAGTATACTGTTCTTAATACTTTTAATGTAGAATTCAGACCTGTCAGATGGAACCGTTTGCTGTCTTACCCTATTACTCATACATATTCAATAGAAAGAAAAGTGAACGCTGAGGATTACTAAGATCACTTAAGGTAGTATTGGTTTTCTTGCACCAGTGGATTCTGGGCAGGATGATGCTCGATAGCTATATAGAAGATTTTGATTGAATATTGCTTTTGGACTACTGAAATTTTTAGTATCGGTAGACAGTGTAAAGAAAATTCTATGGCTTAATATTGGCTAACGGAAATTGTGTCTGGAAATGTTTCCTTCCCTCTCCCAATTGTCTCTACCAGCCTCCTTGGGTCTTTGTTCTCCCAAAGACATTTGCAAATATAATTTTAGAGTTTGCCTTATCTGCCTGCTGCTCCATGTTTGAATCTGGGTCACGTTCATTACATTGAAATGTACGACCCCTCCATAGAACAGGGGAAGAAGATATTCAATTGGAATCATGTGAATGCTTTCGCAGGGACAATCATGATATCCAATTACAATTGTGTGAGTAACATTTCTTTCTCACGCTTGTTTGCATCTCAGGCCTTTTCGATCAGATTATACATTCTGCTGATGACATCGATATTGTCGAGCTATATAAGCATCTCCATCCAAAGGTAGCTAAGCTGAATCACGGATGTAGTTGTGGAGATGTGTCTAAAGATATTGGTGTTATAGTTTTCTTTACTATTTTAGGTGATGCTGGGGTTGCCGATTTTGGAAGGAACCAATCCAGCAACCTGTTTTCCACGCTGTGCAGTTGGTTATGAAGCAGCTTGTTACAGTAGAATCTGGAGTGAGGTTGGCATTACTTTTGATGTCTGAAGAAGATTGATGGAATTTCTTCTTCTGATAAGATATCCCTTATCTTTTCTACCAGCTCTTCTTTTTCCCAGCTGCTTACACATGCATTCAATCTGAGCATCATAATGACCTAAAAATGCTCCAAAGATTGTTGATCTATAATGGGCTTTTCCTCAGTATTGATGCTAACACTATAATTGACAGGTATTTGCCACCGATATTTTTCTCTCGAAGTTCAGGGATGATATTTTCAACCAAAATATGGGAATGGTGTTTAGGAATAAGGTAAAACAATCTACCTATAACACAAGTAGGTCATGTTGGAAAGCAGCAAATGAAACCTATGTTTGTGATTTTCAATTAGATTATCTGAGGGTATTCCCTCAGAAGAGAACATTGCTCGCTAATGATTTCTCAAAGTAGAGGTTCTTTTTGCCTTATGTGTACTTTTCTCTGGCATCTAGATATAATATGTTGTATGTGCTTTCAATCAATTGGAGTCTGTTTTTGGTATCTCCTTCCACCTGGGAGCGACACTGGGTTCCTTGAAATTTGAATGAGCATGTCGATATGATTAACTCAGGGCTTATGGAGTACTCTGAAGTAGTCTGTTCCACGGTTAAATCATCTCATAATTTTCTTTTCAGGTATTAGCTCCTGGAGGAGCGAAGGATCCTATTGAAGTTATCTCTGATTTTGTCGGACGAGAACCCTCCATTCAGGCTTTTGTCGATGTCAGAGCAGAACATGGTTTGTGATGAAGCAGTTTCATCTCTCCTTTCGCTCTTCTACTTGAAGAATGCACATAATTTGCCTTTTGGGTTCCCTCATAGTTTCAAGTGGTTTAAAGACCTTAAATCAAAGCGATTTTTTTTTCCTTGCGAACGCCAGGAAAAAAAAAACTAAAAGGAAGAGGTTACTTGCCCTTATGCATCAACCCTAGTCTTGAGTTACTTCTCAAATTCACACTAGTCATTTGTTCCATTCCGCTCGTCCGCCTTTCTCATGGCATCTGACTCTGTTTCCGAATGAAAGGTCCTCTGCAATGCTTGTTAGAGAAGATCGTAAACATACGTGACTTCCAATTCTCTATAGGAGTTAGAGCTTTGTTTCGACGTTACGATCGTCAAAGACATTCTAGTTGCCGCCTTAGTTTTTCCATGAATCGCGTGGATTTAGTCATTTATCAGATCGGTACCAAACAGGATTGATTGTCATGAGGAGAGAGCTGCGATGTCTTTTTCTAGATCGATGTCCATCCTGCGGTTCAGTTATCAGAATCCAGAAGCAATGCCTTTTCTGCTCCTGAGCCCAGGCAAAAACTATTTCTATTTTCCTGTGACAAGCCTGCTTCTTTAGTTTTCCCCAGCATATCTCACGATGGTAGTAATGCATTCCAAAAGGGAGAGTGGGGTTCTGCCAAATATCTGCTGCCCTCATCCTCATCTCAATGTCAACAGCTTTTATGACGAAACGGGACCACCTGATTACCGACGCATGGGGTTCCTTCCGTGTGGCAGAACAATTCCGGGTTTCAATTCTGAAGCCTGCCTTGCTAGTGTAGCTTGATGGGAACTTTGAAAATTCCGGTTTTCTTCTCTCTTGACAGGAAAAATTGAATGAAAACCAATAATTCCTCACGAATGAAAAATCGGTACTTGGAACATCCACGTTTCCTGTGCTTGTAGGGACGCACGAGTCAATTTGCCGTTGTCTGATCCAGGAGGCTACCTTTATCAACAGTTGGGGGAGGTTTTTGAATCACTCATTTCTGCTACGATCGGTTAGCAGCAAATCAATGCATCAAGATCACTTAATGATTGCAGCTCAGGCTTTTTAAGGAGGGAATCAGAAATCAAGGATGGTGCTTTAGGACATCAATTAACGTTCGCTCTTGACGATAAGGAATTTGCGAGTTCTCGAGAGAATTGTGGTGGGGGGAAGTCGTTTTCGACGGGGAGCGGCTAATTCACGAGCCGATTAATTTCAAACTCATGATGATTAAGCTAAGTTGGTTTACCTACGGGTTTCGTAAACATGGAAGTACCTTTCGCTTACATGTAGCCTGTGATCGCGATTCTATAATGGTGGTGGAGGCCATAGTTGAAATCGTTGAAATCCGTCTTAACGCGGGCAAATGTCGTGCCCTCATTCATCTCTAATAAAGCACACCCACCAAAGGGGCCACGAATCTTCATTTCAATTCAAACACGGTTTCTATGTTTCCTATGTAGTTCCATGTACTTCGAAACCAGTGGTCAATTGTCTCCTGTTCGATACACATATCGTAAGTTCATAGTCGAATGTTCCGTTTGTTTCGTAAGAAATTAATAATTTGAAAAAGTATTTTTCTAAATATGTTCGCTTGTACCGATTGAAATAATCAGTCAACGAAAAACGTGCTAATTATCGATGATGATTTATGTCTCGATATTTTTCTGGATAGTGAAATTCTTCTTCATTCGTTCATTTTCGTGTTGCGACGCGAGCAATAATCTTTAGAAAGATATTTTTTTTTTCGGATCATTCGGTTTTTTGCGAAACGAATGGGGCCGAAAGGTGCCAAATTTGCATCCAAAGTAATTCGAACCTAATGCATAGGCCAGACTTATGCTATGCATCATAAAAATCTTAACATCATAAATTAAATATCAATTAGGAGTTAATTATATGGATTAGGGAATTAACACTCACGCGCGCGCACTCTCTCTCTCTCTCTCGCTCGCTCGCTCGCTCGCTCGCTCGTCGGACTCTCAGAAGTCGCCACTTCCTTTTTGACTTTGTCTCTGATTTTATCGTTGCCGTTAAAACTAAAAAGAGGCTCTCGCTGTTTCGGTCGCTCGGTTCGCACTTCGCACTCCGCTCGGGTTCAACTTTCAAAAGCGACGAGTGAGACCCGAAACATCTCGGTCTCTTCCTCCTCCTGCTGCTGCTGCTGCTGCTGCTTCTTCTTCTTCTTCTTCTTCTTCTCTCCGAAGGAAGTCACGGGAATAGCTCCCGTAAGTGCCGAGAAGTTTCTCCGATTTCCCCATTGATGCTCTGCTCCTCCCCGCTTCGGGCGAGTTGGCTTCTCGAACTCTTGCTCGGTTGATTTCCATAGAAGTCTGCGGGGTTTGTTTGTTTGTTTATTTTATTTTATTTTATTTCTTCGTGCTGATTCGTGCGTGGCTTGCGTGCTTCGTGTTTTCCAGATCGCATCAGATCTCGTCGCCGCTCGCTGAAGCTCGGTTTCGCGACTGATCGGGGCGATTCGGAGGGCAATTGCTGCTTGAAGAAATCGGTTTCGAGATTAATCATCTGGTTCGTCGTTCGCGTAGATTTTGGGGCTGTTTCGGAGTTTGACTTGATTTAGGTCTGGTGTTCCTTGCGGTTCGGGTCGAAGAGAGGCTGGCGAGGGGTCTTCTTAGTGATAAGAAGGGTTCTCCGACACTCCAGACATATCGATGCAGCAAAATGTAAGGTCTCTTTGACGCAAACTCTGATTGATGCCATGCTTCTGTGGTTTGCTTGTCAATTTTTACCCTGCATAAGTGTCTCTGCTTGTGGGAGATCAATCCGTGCAATAAGGTTTGTTTGTCACTTGGTTGACAGGATTCATGTGTCTGGAGCTATTCTTGATAGATAACTCGAGGTTCTCGCTTCTTAGTAGAGTGGCTTAGATTCTGGGCATTGCTCGCCTCGAGATATTTCGGCTTCCCTGTGTTTTGCATTCGAGATATGATCAAGCAGATACTGGGTAGACTCCCGCGGAAGCCGTCCAAGTCCGAAAGCCGTGACCATGGGGGCTCGGTTGCCTCATCTATGAAGTCTAGCGGGGGTTCGAGGAGTGGCGATCTTGCGAGTCATAAACTGAATAGCTCGAGCAATGCGTCTCTTCCAGGTCCTGCTTCTGCTTCAAATTTGGGAAATGGTCATGGACGGAAGTCTGCCCAATTTGTGAATTCAAAGTATGATAATGTGACCCCTGCTTCTTATGAAGCGCTGCCTGGTTTTAGAGACGTTCCGAACTCTGAGAAGCAGAATTTGTTTATTAGAAAGTTAAACATGTGTTGTGTTTTGTTTGACTTTACTGATCCCACAAAGAATTTAAAAGAGAAGGACATTAAACGGCAAACACTGCTCGAGCTTGTGGATTACATCACTTCTGCAAATGGAAAGTTCACTGACACTGTAATGCAGGAGATCATAAAAATGGTATCAGTGAATTTGTTTAGGCCGTTCACCCCTCAACCTCGGGAGAACAAGGTATTTGAAGCTTTTGACTTGGAAGAGGAAGAACCCTTGATGGACCCTGCATGGCCTCATTTGCAAATTGTATATGAATTTTTTCTGAGGTTTGTTGCATCACCCGAAACAGATGCAAAGTTGGCTAAGAGATATGTAGATCACTCTTTTGTGTTGAAGCTGCTAGATCTCTTTGATTCTGAGGATCCTAGAGAAAGAGAATACTTGAAAACAATTCTGCATCGAATATATGGAAAGTTTATGGTACATCGACCGGTCATCAGAAAAGCTATCAACAACATCTTCTTTCGTTTCATCTTTGAAACAGAGAAGCATAATGGGATTGCTGAACTTTTAGAAGTTTTGGGCAGCATAATCAATGGGTTTGCTCTCCCATTGAAAGAAGAACACAAACTGTTCCTTGTTAGGGCTCTTATTCCTTTGCACAAACCTAAATGCTTGCCCATGTACCATCAGCAATTGTCTTATTGCATCACGCAGTTTGTGGAGAAAGACTGCAAACTTGCGGACACTATAGTTAGGGGTCTGCTTAAGTATTGGCCCCTGACAAATAGCTCAAAGGAGGTCATGTTTTTAAGTGAACTGGAAGAAATACTGGAAGCAACTCAGCCACCTGAATTCCAGAGATGTATGGTGCCCCTTTTCAGGCAAATTGCGCGATGCTTGAGCAGTTCACACTTTCAGGTAGCACAAAAACAATTCTCTCTGTCTATCTGTCTGTCTGTGTCTGTGTCTGTGTCTGTGTCTGTGTCTCTCATGTTTATGATGATAAACTGCTACATGTCCAGAAGTTGAATCATGAAATTGTGTCTGGGATTTTCGGGGGACGAATAGTAGCAAGGATATGTTTAGTTTTTCACAATATTGGTTTGGGCATGCCCATAGCACTGCCTTCTAAGTTCTGCTGACCACTTTAGGCAGTTACACTATATTTACATGTATCAGAATTAGTGGTAGTAGTGACATGAATTTGTGATCTTTTTAACTTTCATTGTCTGATCAGTTCTCTTTGCACTCATTATCTGGTGAATTCATGATATTGGGGATGATGAGTTATGAAGTAATGGTTCTCCTTCCTTCTTTAGAAGAATAACCGAAATGTGAAAGTGATATGATGAATTGGATGAAATTACGATTACTTAAATTTGACTATTGGACTGGTGAAGATCAGATCTAAGCTTTTCTAGAAACTTTCTGATCGGGCTTCCCTTCACAAGCCTTTTCATTGTTGATGGGCTTGTGCCTTTTTCAAACGATTTGTTGTAGATATTTATCAGGTGAAGCAAAACAATCAATGTTGGTACTAAGGATATTTCCAAGATTGGGGTCGTTACAATATTCCTTATGATTTCGCTTCCAATTTGAGCTCTCTGGTATAGTTCCAATATCTGATTCAATGGCGAAAACATGCTCCTAAGAGGCTGAATGCACTGAAATTGATGGAAGCATTTGGTGTAAATGTACTGGATGGTGATCACTGGTGTGATGGATGACCAGTTGAGGTGGTGGAAATAAGCACTTGTGATCAGTAGTTCCCTAAGTAGTCATTGAGATGGATTTGGTGGCATTTAGACACTGATTCCATGATAGTACTGTGGTAGTATTTAGGAACCCTGTGATGAAGTCATACCGCTGGGATAGTGAATTACGATGGGGTGATGGTACTATCTGTGTCAGTGGTGGATCTGCAATCCCCTTGCTAGAGGGGTAATGTTGTAATTTTTTCAGAGAACATATCTGGGTAAGCATGCTACAGAACAATTTTTAAACTGGGAAGTATCTCTGGAACTGGCCCTTTATGACCAAAATCTTTGTTACTAAATGTTGCATTCTTTAATTGTAACATTTAAGTAGGTGGGCTGTCATTCTTCCCCTGATTTCAAGAAAATCACAGGGTTCGCAGTTGAAAGAACCTTTTGAGCATTCACTTTACATCAGTTACAACTGAAGCCAGACTCATGAAAAGTAAATCACGTGTCTTAAAGTACCCGAATTTTACCATAGTGTCTTCGTTCATTCCTCCAAATATAGATTTCGTAAGAATATTGAGCCTACTTAAGAAAAAAAATACTCCTTTTCTTGTGGATGTTTTCCTTTGTATGTAAGTCTGCAAAAATCTTGCAGTCCTGGGTGTTTACGTGAACACGATTTTCTCAAAGGACTTGAAGCTAAGAGTTTTCTTTGGATAGCCCTTAGCTTACCTTATAAATAGGCTGGTGTTAATTGATCTATGGCTGATGGTATGTTAAGGTTGGTGTCTGCAATTAAATCCATTTTCTTATCTTTATTCCAGGGAATAAACATTGCGAAATGGTGACTTGGATATGTAAGCGTCGATGATGTTGGGGTGTAGTATGCATTTAGAATCAAATTTATCTGCTAGAAGGATGAATGTGCTTACTACCCTAGATATAGGGATTCGTTTAAGCCCATGCAAGAAAGCATCTCCTATGTATCTACCGTGGTCATGCATGGAGCACCATTCTTTTCTGAGAACATACACGAGCAAATTAAATCAATTTGTTTGGTAGTTTAATTCATCGGTTTTCTTGGGTCTAGGGTGCTGTGATGTGCCTTCTGCATGATTATGGTGAGTTTAAATTCACGGTTTTTGTGCTTTATACATGTAATTTCTCCTACTATGGCAAGTTTAGGTAAACGGTTGCTCCTTTCAGGTGGCAGAAAGGGCTTTGTACCTTTGGAACAATGATCATATTGAGAACTTGATAAGACAAAATCGAAGCGTTTTACTGCCAATAGTGTTCCCTGCTCTGGAGAGAAATTGTCGTAATCACTGGAACCAGGTTGTCCAGAGCTTGACCCTTAATGTTCGGAAAATATTCTCTGATGTTGATCCAGAGCTATTTGAGGAGTGCTTGCAGAAGTTCCAGGAGGATGAAGAAAAAGCTGAGGATATGAAGAAGAAACATGAAGCGACATGGAAACAGATGGAAGACATTGCTGCAACAAAAGCTGCGACTAACGAAGCAGTACTTGTGCCTAATGTTTTACCCAGCCAATTTTCTTCAAACCAGTAATATGAAATGGGTATCTGGTCAAACGTTCCATTCTCTTTTGGATCTGTGGGCACCATAATATGGTCAATGTGCTTAGAGACTGCCGTCGGGGATTGTTGGATTGTCTTTTGGGCCTTCAGTAGAAGGCGTGCCTTGATGGTCAAGAATGACGGAGAGATGAAATGAGTGAGCCACACGTCAGAATTTATTAGAAGAGTTGGTCACCATTCAAGATGGAGAAATGAGAGGTAGTTGCCAAGAGTAAACCTGTGAGCGGGGTGAAGTGGGGAATGTCTGATGAATTGTGTCATATATGAGAAACTGCTATTTAACTCTCCATTATGGAAGTCGGTGTATGATAGTATTCTTTTTTTTCCCTCCTAGAATTAAATTCTCTGTTGGCATGACTTCTGGTTGTATAGATTCTGATAATCTGAAGAGTTTTTGATACGAGATGTGATGGATAGTTTCTTGACACGCTCTTTTCTTCTTCTTCTTCCTTTTTTTTTACATTTTGAAATCCCTCTCTCTCTCTCTCACACACACACACACACTCACACACACACACACACCAGACGTCTATTA